>JAVTVY010050821.1:0-27508 GCA_036873755.1 Hanleya hanleyi
ATATGACTCAAAAAATGTTGAAAACGACGTTAAATCCTACTCACTCACTCACTCACTTACTACATGCAATACCCAAGAGATTACTGTGCTCCAAACATAAAACCAGACTCTGATGAAGTTAAAAAAACCCACACGAGTTTAAATACATCAGATTTTAACTAACTCCACCGTCTGATTCCTTTGAGAACCAACAATTTTCCTCTTGACAGTTCTGCAACATGTTGTAGCGGGCTAAATACATTTCCTTTTTGGTGAATATTGATTATCATAAAAAAATATTGTAACATGTGTATAAATACTCTTTTTAATATTTCAGGATTTGAGCAAGTCAGTGCCATAGCCATAGAAACAGCTCTGTTATGACTCCATGATGTTAAAGTACAGCAAAAGAGGTTGAATCGTACCCTCCAAATGCTGAAATTTCTGTGAAAGGTAAAGCCTATTCAGGGTAACACTTGATTGTATTACATCAATATATACATGTAATTATAGTTTTTTTCCTTCCACTTGCAGCATTCAAACATTCAGTGTGACGTAATTTCCAATAACTGGAGAGCAAGGAGAATCTAAAAGCCTTTGCATTTCACCTTTAAATGTTTGTAATCTGTCTTTCCCTTCAAGGACCCCATTCAAGACAACTCCTTTCTAACCCCACCTTATATATATATAAGTTTACATCCTCACCCCCTTAATGATACTGAGTCCATCCTCTATCTCCCAAACTTTGCACATTCATTAACCTCATGGGACACATCCATTACCCCCATGAGTGTCCCCACCCTCAAGGAACTGAGCCCCAACTCATTGTAGATTTACGGGACATATCCATCACCCTTCCCCCATCCCAGGGCATTGTGCCCACTCCAAGGGTGAGTGAGCTAGTGAAAAGGATTTAACATCCCTTTAAATTTAACATCCCTTTAAACAGTATTTTAGTCCTGTCATGACGAACCAACTCCAAGGGAAATGAGCTCCACCCTCCATCTCCAGAAGTGCATGTACATCACATATACTAAATGCAATATCCGAAGCAATTACATGTAACAGTGCTCCAAACTTGAAGCAAACTCTGATTGCTTTTTTATACGCCCGCCAAAAGGCGGACGTATTATGTATTATGGCGGTTTCCATCTGTTTGTCTGTCTGTCCGTCTGTCCATCCCTCGTGTCCGGTCTATATCTGGGACATTTTTCTATCTAGAGTTCCAATTTTTGGTGAGTGGATACCCTACAGGGACTGGAGACGATGTGTCATGTAGCAAAATGAAGTTCAAGGTCAGAGGTCAAAGGTCACTGGCCTAAAAAACAGAAAATCACTGAAGTGGTCGTGTCCGGTGTATATCTGTGAACATTTTCTATCCATAGTTGCAATTTTTTTGTGAGTGGATACGCTAGGTGGAGACGATGTGTCGCATACCAAAATTGAGGTCGAGGCTCAGGTCAGAGTTCACTTGCCTAAAATCAGGATATCATTGACAGTTTTCTATCTGCATTTCTAATTTTTGGTGAATGTATGCCCTAGGGGGGAACAATGCGTTGCATACAAAATGTAGGTCGAGGTCAGAGGTCGAAGGTCAGTGTGACCGAAAAATCAGGAAATCATTAAAAATTTCTAAATTTTGTGAGTGGATTCAATAGGGGGAAATGAAGTGTCGCATACCCAAAGTTAGGTATTTGCAAACAGAAATTATCACCTGTAAAACTCAGGGAGTAAAATAGTACAGCATTTCCAATGGTTTGTTGCCTAACCTTGGTGTGATGTAACATGGGCCATGTTGCTGTTTCACTCCTTTTATCGTCTAGTTCATCATTCAACCTTCAGCCGTCATCCATTAAAAGAATTTCCGCATTCATAATCCAAAATCCTAATTTATATAACTGCATTACCACCAAATTAAGAACAAAATCATAGTACATGTATACCGGTATATAATAAACATAGGCTAGGTTTCTACAAGAGAGAAGCAGTCAACAGTTTTCAATGATGCTGGTAGGACATCATGATGTTCCAAAGATATCAAATCCATATCGCTGATCAGTATTCTTAATGCATAATTCTCTTGCACCAAATACCTCGTTTTGAATCGTTTAAAATCTTCAGCTGGCAGTCTTCAATTATCATGAACACTTCGATGACACAATTTTATTTAACAGGGAAGTAATTGTCGAATTATTTGCAGTAATTAAAGTATGTCGGCTAATGATTTGAACTGATTTGAAATTCCTATACATATATGTCTTTGGTTCATGACAAATTTTTATATGCCCGTCAATTTTGACGAGATGTATTATGGTATGGCATCATCTGTCCGTCCATCCATTAACTCTTCTTGTGAATGCAACACGAGAAAAATATTTTGCTGAATTCTTTCCAAAATACCAGACATTACCTTCACCATGTGAACATGTGCATGTGACCTTTTCGACCCGATCTGACATTTTTTCCAGAGTTTAGCCACTTGATCATCCAAAAAAATACTTCCATCAGTTTTGCTTGTGAATGTGACTCGTCCAACAGGTTTTGCTGGATTCTTTCCTAACTTGCCGCACATTACCATGTCAAGATGAGCATGTGACCTTTTCGACCCGATTCGACATTTTCTCTTGAGTTATGCCTCTTGATCATCAAAAAACTACTTCCATACGCAACTCGTCATAGAGGTTTGCTGGAATCCTTTGAAATTCGCCACACATTGTCATCACCATGTGAAGATGTGCATGTGACCTTCTCGACTAACTGCGTGAAAAGAACCCAGTTCCATCTGCTGCCTTCTCTTGTGAACGTACAAGTTTTTGTCAGATTCTTTAGAAATTTGACAGTCACAATATCGTCAACATGTGAAGATGTCCTTCTTGACCTGATCTGACTTTTTTCTGAGTTATGCCCCTTGATCATCAAAAAGAACAACTTCAAACAGCTACATTTCCTTGTGAATGCAACTTGTCATAGAGATTTTGCTGAAACAATTGATCATCCTATATCCTGAAACATTGTTTTTTATATAGAAATCAGGCGTGTGCTGTAATGATGAATGGTAGGCCCCATTCTTCTGGAGGTTTTCCAATTTCATTTTTAGAAGACCCTCTATAGGTTACCATTAAGGTTACCCATTTTCTAATGAATGGTAAGAAAATATTACAGCACATGCCTGTGGAATGATCCCAATAATATTTCATCATATATCAGCTAACCTGATCAAATATTAACCGAGATATTGCCCGGACAAAAAACTTGGACGGACAGTCGGATGGACAGATGACAAAGCGATCGCTATATGCCCCCCCCCCCCTTCTAGTTAGGGGGGGGGGGCATAATAATGTCACCAACTATAAAGGAATAAATTTTAGGTGATTCCGCATGTGTGTGTGAAAAAACAAGTACACTGCATCTCCTACATATCGCATGAAGCTGAGAAGCTGTGGATAGGTAAAAGTCCAATAACATTTAGTGCCCCAGGGGTGGGGAAATCCTCCCGAGGGTAGTGCATAGGTTGAACAACTGTAGCATCATGAAAGCTCCCAGATAAATGGGAATTGTGGGGGGGGGGGGGGGGGGGGCCAATGATAATCTTGAATGGACCAGGCTTTCTTGTATCAGGAAACCTTCAAAAGTCACAATGAAACATGCAACCAAGAGTTTCCGATGGGCATAGATAACAGTGCAAAAGCTAAGCCATCAATAAATAATATAAAAAAATAATTAAAAACCATGAAATCATCATAGCCATCTGAAAATCTAATCATTTCATCCGCCAACATTCAGGAAGCTCACCAAAGTTTGGTCATGCCCCACTTCATAGATCTGCAGATATTCAGCGGGCAAGAACATGTTGACGGACAGACGGACGCTATGACTGACGTACATGGCAACGACAAGACCCCACAGCCCTATGGGCGGAGGGGTAAAAAGCAAAATGCATTTTCAGAACACTTCAGCTCACTTAAAGAAACTTGACGTACATGGCAACGACAAGACCCCACAGCCCTATGGGCGGAGGGGTAAAAAGCAAAATGCATTTTCAGAACACTTCAGCTCACTTAAAGAAACTTGATGATGAGTGACCTCGACCTAATTTCTCAAACCGAGACTGGTACATGCATATCATCAAATTGAAAAACTTTTAAAAGAAAACTTTCCCAATTAATTGCATTTAAATCCTGACAGCTGGGTAATTTTTGTTCATTTGCATGTTTTTTCATCAAATGCCTTCCTTTGTGTTACAAAAGTTGGGACCCCCTTCAGATCAGTTGAAAACAATTCTTAGTCACAGAAGTACATAATTTCCTTTTATGTAGTGTACAGGAGTAGGCTACATGTACCATCTGCAAATTGTCAGGTAGTGAGTGAGTGAGTCCATCCGAATTCTTTCGTCAGCAAAATAAGGAGAACCGTTGACATTAGAACCTTGATTTTTTGCATGAAGGTGCATTAGGGGACTGTTACCAGCAAGTTCTGAGCTGACCTACTTTTAATGAAAATTTCTGGTGATTTTTGATGAAAATCACTGGTGATTCTGACTTGGGCTGTGCCGATCTTAATATAGACAGGATTTCAACTTGGGGCGGGGGATTTCCAAGAGTTCAGTGCGTATCGGAGTACTAATGCCTACCCTACTTCATAGGTCCTGTCACGTTAGTCACACTGCCATGTGTACATCACATATTACTACATGCAATACCCAAGAGATTACAGTGCTCCATGTAGGCACCGTCGTGATATGACTCAAAAAATGTTGAAAACGGTGTTAAATCCTACTCACTCACTCACTCACTTACTACATGCAATACCAAGAGATTACAGCACTCCAAACATAAGACCAGACTCTGATGAAGTTAAAAAAAAAACCCACGAGCTCATATTTTAGCCAACTCCACCGTCTGATTCCTTTGAGAACCAACAATTTTCCTCTTGACAGTTCTTTTGTTTCATGCAACATGTTGTAGCGGGCTAAATACATTTCCTTTTTGGTGAATATTGATTATCATAAAATAATATTGTAACATGTGTATAAATACTCTTTTTTGAATATTTCAGAATTTGAGCAAGTCAGTGCCATAGCCATAGAAACAGCTCTGTTATGCCTCCATGATGTTAAAGTACAGCAAAATAGGTTGAATCGTACCCTCCAAATGCTGAAATTTCTGTGAAAGGTAAAAGCCTATTCAGGGTAACACTTGATTGTATTACATCAATATATACATGTAATTATAGTTTTTTTCGTTTCACTTGCAGCATTCAAACATTCAGTGTGACGTAATTTCCAAATAACTGGAGAGCAAGGAGAATCTAAAAGCCTTTGCATTTCACCTTTAAATGTTTGTAATCTGTCTTTCCCTTCAAGGACCCCATTCAAGACAACTCCTTTCTAACCCCACATTATATAAGTTTACATCCCCACCCCCTTAATGATGCTGAGTCCATCCTCTATCTCCCAAACTTTGCACACCCATTAACCTCATGGGACACATCCATTACCCCCATGAGTGTCCCCACCCTCAAGGAACTGAGCCCCAACTCATTGTAGATTTACGGGACATATCCATCACCCTTTTCCCATCCCAGGGCATTGTGCCCACTCCAAGGGTGAGTGAGCTAGTGAAAAGGATTTAACATCCCTTTAAATTTAACATCCCTTTAAACAGTAATTTAGTCCTGTCATGACGAACCAACTCCAAGGGAAATGAGCCCCACCCTCCATCTCCAGAAGTGCATGTACTAAATGCAATATCCGAAGCAATTACATGTAACAGTGCTCCAAACTTGAAGCAAACTCTGATTGCTTTTTTATACGCCCGCCAAAAGGCGGACGTATTATGTGATGGCGGTTTCCGTCCGTTTGTCTGTCTGTCCATCCCTCGTGTCCGGTCTATATCTGGGACATTTTTTTATCTAGCGTTCCAATTTTTGGTGAGTGGATACCCTACAGAGGTCAAAGGTCACTGGCCTAAAAAACAGAAAATCACTGAAGTGTTCGTGTCCGGTGTATATCTGTGAACGTTTTCTATCCATAGTTGCAATTTTTTTGAGTGGATACGCTAGGTGGAGACGATGTGTCGCATACCAAAATTGAGGTCGAGGTCAGAGGTCACTTGCCTAAAATCAGAAAATCATTGACAGTTTTCTATCTGCATTTCTAATTTTTGGTGAATGTATGCCCTAGGGGGGAAGAATGCGTTGCATACAAAATGTAGGTCGAGGTCAGAGGTCGAAGGTCAGTGTGACCGAAAAATCAGGAAATCATTAAAAATTTCTAAATTTTGTGAGTGGATTCAATAGGGGGAAACGAAGTGTCGCATACCAAAAGTTAGGTCAAGGTTGAAGGTCAAAGGTCACTGTGACCCCAAGATCAGGAAATGATTAAAATAAATTTTTTTTGTGTCAGTAGATACATTAGGGGAACATATGTCACATACCAAAATGTAGGTCAAGTTCAAATTCAAGGTTACTGTGACCCCAAAATCGTGAAATTGTTACAAATTGTGATTTTTTGTGTCCATTGATAAATTACGGGGAGACGGTTTGTCATGTACCAAAATTTAGGTCGAGGTCAATAGTCAAGGTCACTGTGACCCCAGAATCAAGAAATCTTGAAAAAAAAAAAATTTTTGTCAGTATCTATACATTAGGGGGACATGATGTGTCACATACCAAAGTGTAGGTCAGGGCCGAATGTCAAGGTCACTGTGATCCCCAAAATCATGAAATTCATAAAAATCATGATTACAAAGTAAAGGGGAGATATTGTGAGGGGGGGAAGACGATGTCATTGTCAGTGTCCCCGGCCTGGAAATGATAAGGTTTTTGGTTTAGCAAATTCAAAAAAAAATCTAGAAAATTTAGAAAAAATATAAAAAAAAAAATATAAAAAATATGGGGTGTGGGTACTACCCCTGCGGTGCTCCAATGTTAAAATCCCTATGATAGAGTTTTGCGTTTAGCTGAAGTGCACATGTACATATGTACTTAGAAAGTTTGTTGCAGTTGTCAGTTGTCATTGGATGATTATGAAACTTGGTACACATGTTTCTTATGATTAGAGGATGTACCTGTGCTACTTTTGAGATGGAATATTAATATTTGTCAAATTATGGCAAATGATAGAGTTTTCTGTTTAGGTGAATTGTACATGAGGCCTCTACATGTATACATGTACATGATAAGTTCGCTGCAGTTGTCAGCTCTCATTGGATGATTAAGAAACTTGGTACACATGTTTCTTATGATTAGAGGATGTACGTGTGCTATTTTTGATATGAAATATTAATTTTTCTCCAAATTATGGCAAATGATAGTTTTGCGTTTAGCTGAAGTGCACATGTACATCTGTACAGCACAGTTGCTGCTGTTGTCAGCTGTCATTGAATGATTATGAAACTTGGTACACATGTTTCTTATGATTAGGAGATGAAATATTAATTTTTGTTCAAATTTTGAGGGTTTTGTCTAAGTAATTTGCCAATGATAAAGTTTTCTGAAGCTGTCAGCTTTCATTGGATGAGTTTGACACTTGCTACCCAAGTTCAATGTGATTTGAGGATGTGCATGTGCTATTTAAGAAATATGACATTAAATATGAATTTTTGTCCTAATTATTGCAGTTTAGACTTTGTACGTTTCCATTGATAAGGTTTTTGTTGGGCAAAAATTTACATCTGTACATGGAAAGTTTGTTGAATCTTTTGTGAGATGATTATAAATCTTGGTGGACATGTTTCATGTTTTCCTAGGTCAAAGCTATCCCGCAGTAATCCCACACGGGACTGACCTATCCAGCAGTAATCCCAAATGGCACTGGCCTATCCAGCAGTGATGCCACACGGGACTGACCTATCCAGCAGTAATCCCATATGGAACTCAACTATACAGCAGTAATCCCAGACCGGACTGGTCTATCCAGCAGTAATCCCATTTGTGACTGGCCTATCCAGCAGTAATCCCACACAGGACTCACCTATCCAGCAGTAATCCCAAATGGCACTGGCCTATCCCGCAGTAATGCCACACGGGACTGACCTATCCAGCAGTAATCCCAGATCGGACTGGCCTATTCAGCAATAATCCCACACGGGACTGGCCTATGCAGCAGTAATCTCACACGGGACTGACCTATTCAGAAGTAATATGATACTGGACTGCAATATGCAGCAGTAACCCCACATGGCACTGACCTATCCAGTCATTATCCTACGTGGGACTGACCTATCCCGCTGTAATCCCACACAGGTTTAGCCTATCCAGCAATAATCCCACACGGGACTGGCCTCCCCAGCTGTAACCCACACAGAATTGCCGTATGCAGCAGTAATCCCATACTGGACTGCCTATCTGCACAGCAGTAATCCCACACGGGACTGTCCTATCCAGCATTAATCCCATACGAGACTCATCTATCCAGCGTACAACACACACTCAATGGCGAAACAGACAACCCGTCGAAGCGAGCAGAGTTACAAATTTATCTGACAAGATATTCTTGCAGTCGTTGTGTATGGCGATCCCACTATCATCAAATATAATACATATGATGCTTTAGTAATCTTCCCTACTAAAAAAGCACAGGTGAGAGCTTACAAAATCCATCGATTTCGAGGCTGATTACATCTTTAAATGATATCTTGTCAACGCAACCCCTCCTACACCTTTGATATGGTTCACCTAATACTTGGTGAATATTATAGGCACAGTCTGAAAACGTGCATGTCTCTTGATGTATTGTATTGCATATCACTGATTTCCTACACACAGAAATGCAGCGGTTTTTCTCTTTCACAGTTGACTGACATGGAGGTCAGGGGGATACACAGTATGCATGCTAGACAAATTTGTCAATCGTAATGAACCATGACTTGTCTTCCGGTCAGTCATCAACTGTTTCCATCAAATGACGATGCTAAACTGCACACATTAGTCTATCTGTAATAGTATTTAACTACCTGATGTACATAATATTTACTGAGTAAATACGGTCTGTAAAACATGCGAGAAACCGGTGGACTATTTCTTGAAAACTGCGAAATGAATCCATATGAGTTGTCTCCCTTGTTCACCTGACGTTCTATTAGTAAATGCCAAAACCGCGCATAAGTATTTTAATGTATGGATTATAATGAATAGATTCTTGAAAAACTAACCTACTGTTGTTATATTTAGTAAAGCTCCTAAAATGAGTACAAAAATTATTTCACTAATCATGCTAATCGAATAATTAACCCAATCACTGCTATATTTGTTAAAATCACTGATGAGAACATGCTTTATCATGCTTTATGCCTACATTATTAACATGACTACGCCATTCAAGTCTTTGAAATTTTGAATTGGATGTTAGATAGCAGTGGATGGAAAAAAAGGGGGGGGGGGTGGGGACGGGGGATTGGTTTAACGTCATACTCGACAAGGTTATTTCACTCATATGGTGACAGCCATCTTTAGTGGTGGCGGAAGCCAGAGTACCTGGAGAGAACCACCGCCTGTCGGCAAGTATTTGCCAAACTTTCACACATGCACCAGAGGGCCCCTGGAGACATTTGGTTTCAGAATCATAGATATGCATGTTATTTTTTCCAACCACATTCAATAATCCATCTGTTTGTTAAAACCACTGTCATAGTTCTTTGAAACTGTATGCAATGTGTAACCATTAACTCATTTTAGGGCGGTGCATGTTTTAGAGTTTGCCAGTTACTTGCCAACAGGCAGTGGTTCTCTCCAGGTACTCATACTTCCTCCACAAACCACTTCTGAATGAGCTTGATCCTTAAAGGCTTAGGTAGTACCACCTGGCATTGTTGAAATTGTGGTTGTCCCTTCTCCACCAAAACCTCGCCTTGGGGGTATTGCCATTATCCCAACATCTACCTTTTCTCATTACCATCATATCTCACCTGGGTTCTTAATTTTGACAGTCTACACGGTTTGCATGTTAATTTGTTTTAATATGATATTCATAATAACAGTAAATATATTCTTTGGTTGATGTTTGAGGCTATTGAGGTCAAGGATTTGCAATGTCTCTTTTAATGTGTCTTCTGTATGTCTAAATACTGACATATGTATTTGAAATTTACAGGAGTGGCTTCAAAATCAACACCTCCAAGTGGTCATCCGACTCTTTGAAAGAATGATAGAGAGATCTGGAAGACAGCCAAGAAACAAGCTACTACATGTACCTCTAACACCTACAGATGTGCAGACTCAACAGTCATCATCAGCTTTATCATGAACAATTCAGCCTCTTGGCTCCAGCAATGACTTATGAATCCATACTGATACAATGTATTTGATGTGGACATGTGTTTTTCATTTGCTTTTGAGCCACACTCTTTAGGCTTCACCCATGGAAAATTTTGTATTCATATGCTACATAATAAATTGTTCAACATTTTACATGTGGTACTGTTTGATCATATGTTCATTTTCTTGATCCACTGATCTGTCAGTCATGAAAAAAGTGTTTTTCTTCTCTCTCATGGCCAAAAAAATGAGGTACTAAATGGACCTCCTTCAATAGACCTCCTTCAATAGCACAGTCCCAAGCTCTTTAGCCATAAAAGGCATGAGATGAATTCTTTGCCCACATGACGTCGGGTCAAGGTTGGGCATCGCATAATGCTTTAACTTTGGCTGTACTGCAAAAACTGGAAAATAATAAACTGAAAATCCAAACAACTTCGAAAATGTTATTGTCTCGGAGTTGAAGAGACATTTGCAAACAGAAATTATCACCTGTAAAACTCAGGGAGTAAAATAGTACAGCATTTCCAATGGTTTGTTGCCTAACCTTGGTGTGATGTAACATGGGCCATGTTGCTGTTTCACTCCTTTTATCGTCTAGTTCATCATTCAACCTTCAGCCGTCATCCATTAAAAGAATTTCCGCATTCATAATCCAAAATCCTAATTTATATAACTGCATTACCACCAAATTAAGAACAAAATCATAGTACATGTATACCGGTATATAATAAACATAGGCTAGGTTTCTACAAGAGAGAAGCAGTCAACAGTTTTCAATGATGCTGGTAGGACATCATGATGTTCCAAAGATATCAAATCCATATCGCTGATCAGTATTCTTAATGCATAATTCTCTTGCACCAAATACCTCGTTTTGAATCGTTTAAAATCTTCAGCTGGCAGTCTTCAATTATCATGAACACTTCGATGACACAATTTTATTTAACAGGGAAGTAATTGTCGAATTATTTGCAGTAATTAAAGTATGTCGGCTAATGATTTGAACTGATTTGAAATTCCTATACATATATGTCTTTGGTTCATGACAAATTTTTATATGCCCGTCAATTTTGACGAGATGTATTATGGTATGGCATCATCTGTCCGTCCATCCATTAACTCTTCTTGTGAATGCAACACGAGAAAAATATTTTGCTGAATTCTTTCCAAAATACCAGACATTACCTTCACCATGTGAACATGTGCATGTGACCTTTTCGACCCGATCTGACATTTTTTCCAGAGTTTAGCCACTTGATCATCCAAAAAAATACTTCCATCAGTTTTGCTTGTGAATGTGACTCGTCCAACAGGTTTTGCTGGATTCTTTCCTAACTTGCCGCACATTACCATGTCAAGATGAGCATGTGACCTTTTCGACCCGATTCGACATTTTCTCTTGAGTTATGCCTCTTGATCATCAAAAAACTACTTCCATACGCAACTCGTCATAGAGGTTTGCTGGAATCCTTTGAAATTCGCCACACATTGTCATCACCATGTGAAGATGTGCATGTGACCTTCTCGACTAACTGCGTGAAAAGAACCCAGTTCCATCTGCTGCCTTCTCTTGTGAACGTACAAGTTTTTGTCAGATTCTTTAGAAATTTGACAGTCACAATATCGTCAACATGTGAAGATGTCCTTCTTGACCTGATCTGACTTTTTTCTGAGTTATGCCCCTTGATCATCAAAAAGAACAACTTCAAACAGCTACATTTCCTTGTGAATGCAACTTGTCATAGAGATTTTGCTGAAACAATTGATCATCCTATATCCTGAAACATTGTTTTTTATATAGAAATCAGGCGTGTGCTGTAATGATGAACGGTAGGCCCCATTCTTCTGGAGGTTTTCCAATTTCAAGACCCTCTATAGGTTACCATTAAGGTTACCCATTTTCTAATGAATGGTAAGAAAATATTACAGCACATGCCTGTGGAATGATCCCAATAATATTTCATCATATATCAGCTAACCTGATGACTTTCCTTAGCTTCCCTTCATTGCTCATAACCATATTTATCTCCTGGGTTATTCTCTCCTTTTCGGGGGTTTAGCCATGATGTCTACTGTGGATGTTTAAGGACATATCTTGGGTTCAACTGAACTTTTTTTAAATTGCAGCGGGTGGGTTCAGGTTCCTGTTGCTTCAATGCATTTTGCTGAGAAGCAACAGGAACTTAATAATGTGATGTCTAGCACTGTAATATCACTTGTCTTTATTGCACCATGTAAGCATCCTGTCTGTGTCTTGTGCGCTGTCCTCAGTGTTTTATATGGTGGATGCAGGGTGTCTGGTTCCATGCTGCTTCAAAGATTTCTTCTTTGAAGTAGCAGGAACACAACTGGGCTAGGTGATGCTTAGTTGGTTCGTCGTGATATGGCTGAAATATTGTTGAAAGCGACGTTAAATTCTATTCACTCACTCACTCACTTTTTAAATTGCAGTACAAATAGAAATAAAAAGGAAAAGGTCACATATGACTGTTATAATGAGGGACAAGTGAATATGCATGTATGTAGGTTATGGTAAAAACTGAGATCTGGTCAAGCCTAACATTTTACCTACCTGAAACTGACTTTATACTGATAAAAATTGAGAATGTAATGGAAGGAAGGCCGTATTCAGTTTCTCTTATCAGGGATTTTACACTTAGAATGACTCCAGCAAGCAGGCCTCAATTTAAGGAGTGCTGATGGTAACCTCTCAACAGGTTACCATGAATTCTACACTGGTAACCTGTGGGAACCTATTGCATAATTAATAACCTAATGTCATATTATTAGTCAAAATTATGGGGACCTGAAAATAGGTTACCTCTATTTTTCATATGGCAACCTCCAGGCAACCTGAAAACAGGTTACCACCTTAAATTGAGGCCTGAGCAAGCTTAATTGAACTTTGACATTTTCTTTATTCCTGTAATGATGATGGAACAAAATATCATTCATGGTCATGGGGGAACTATAAATGGCTGTCATGGGGATCTACCTGAAAAATAGCATTGTTTGCTACCTAAGTCTTAAACCTGCTTTAATTAATGCCTTTAATCCCTTATTAAATGCACAATCAAACGTAGAAAACGGAAGTTAAAAGAAAAAGTTAACTCCCCTAGGAGAGAGTTGTCCGCCCCTAGGAGAGCTCTCCATTCAATTCCAGCGTGGCCACTATAAAGGCGACTGTAAGCCTCATTCCTATCCTCTTTCTCTTGTTTGCTCGAGCAGTGCACATCTAGGGAAGTATTCAGAGTCAATTTTACAACATTGGTTGTTGTTGTCTCGCTGGTATATCCTTTATCAAGTGTTGAGTTTGTTGTATTATTCGGAACTTACTTACTGTATTATTATGTCGGAAGTTCCGTCTTTTATTCCGTGTCGTATGTGCGGGAAAAATTTGTTCCCTTTTGGACGCTCACACGGCTTGCTTTTCATGTAAAGATTTGTGTTATTGTGCGTCCACGTGCGCGGAATATGTATTATGGGTTCCGACGGCTTGGAAGATTTATGCCCAGGGCCGTCGTGCTTTGCTTTTATATGCTTGTGAGGACCCGTCTATTTCGGAGATCGACAGACGGGTCTTAGAAATTTCTTTGGTCAATGTGTGAAGTGTGTTAGGATCTTGAACGAGCTGGTCAAGACCCAGTTTCTCTCACGTCGGTATGTGTTCCATACTATCATACACGAAGATAATTCTAGGTTGCTAGACAGTTTGACCCGGTCCGGAGTTTCATTGTCTAGGTTGATCCAAAACCCGTTTCCTTTGTTACGCTCAACAAAGTCCAGGTCAGTTTTGCCTGGCCATTCCATTGTCTCCTTCAGACAACAGAATTCTTTACCTCAGATTATTTCGCCTGTCTATCGGTACCACATATCTCTTCCAAAAAGGAAAGCTAATAAACAACGTGGACATAGTTTATTTAATTCCGTGCCCGATCTATTTGTGGGGCGAATCTTGGATTCGTTTGAGTCGGCCACGTGTTTAGTGTCTTTAGACGTACGTCGCTAAATACTTGGGGCGGAGATTGTAAATTCTCTTGAAATGATCGTCTGACGATGTTCTTCTAAAAGTCTTTAGGAAATCTCATGTTTAACAAATAACACAGTCCTGCATTAGGCCAGTGTGTAGTCAATATTACGTCTTCACACAAACTTTGAGTTACGACCCGGTGTGTTTGAGGTAGGCTTTTATTAGCCTCCAGCATTCCGTTGTGTTCGGTCAGTATGGAGCCTATTGTGATGTACTTTAAACGAACAAGTTTTTGCTTCGTTGTTTCATGATTTTATCCATTGAACTGTTGTATAAATTACCAGGATTGTGAGAACTACCCTCGTTTGACGCGGGAGGTTCGGTTTTCTCCGCCGGGGAAATCCGAGTCTTTATAAGCAGTCCGTCAATGTTTCAACAACAACAACAACAACATGTTGTTGTTGTATGTTTTTTCGGACTTTGATTGTTCTCACTTGCATCCATTCAATTCTTTGGCCTACCAAGAAGGTAATCTCTTGTTATATCAAATATTATTATGTGATTTTGATATCCTGTCTTCAAGAGAGATCTTACGGAGGTTTTATTCTGCCTCATGTTTACGTGTTTGTTGTTTTTTTTGTGTACGTAACCACATCTCAACCCTATGTAAACGATGTTATAATAATAGCATAAATGGATGTTACGGGGCTTCAATGCTACGACTATTTATTGCATTTTAATGAGGTCTTTGCTGATCTCTTTATGTGATTAAGGGTGTGTCGATCAACAAAGGGATCACGTGTTGGTTATCGTGAGTAAGTAATTCTATTACCCACTGTTTATTGTGATTCTGTGCTATGCCTTGATACACAATTTTGTTTTATACATGTGTTTTGTTTTGTTTCTCACCAAGCTGTTCCATCCGTATACTGTGTTACGCTTATAATTCAGATGGACTTATGCACTAATTTTAATTTCTTCCCTATGAGAAAATTTAAAATTTAACTAGCGTGAGTGGGAATCTATTGGCCGGCCAAGGTTTAAGCCTGATGACACGTAAGTCGTGAAGTCTTCTATGGTTTCTTTCTACCAAGTTTGTATTACCAGTACAGTCTACTAGAGCATCAAACTGCTCTTTAGTTATGTTCTTCCGCTTCTCGGCAAATTGGTTCGTGTTAGGTCATTTCAAATTAAAAAATTTTTGAATAACCTCCTGCCGGCGAGAGACCTTAAATGTTTTTCCTCTCTTCGGGAATTTAAAAATCCTTTAAGGATTTGTTTTGGTTTCCTGGAAAAATCTTTGTTCTGGATGTCGATTGTGTGACTTTTTGGTTATTGATAGTAACATTCTTGTAAATGTTTAATATTCTCTCCATATAAAACTCCAGTACTGAATTTCATGTACAGGAGACAAATTACATCGGGAGAGGTCATAATGTAACCATATTCATTGACACATTATTTCATGTTCCCTGACACAAAGATCCATAATCCCATTTATCTCTTTGAGCTTACATTTGGTGATTAACGCTACAAACATTTAATATGTTCATCTCTACTGCGTTTAAAGAGAAGGAAAATTTATTACATTCGACTTCGGGGTTACTGTTTGCAACGCCCTTCGGTTACGTCGTGTACTTTTATAAGTTTGTATCCTGCTCCAGTTTGAGCATGTATATACATTAAGTTGTTGTGAATTGGGAAATCACTACGTTGTTTATCATATACAACGTTCCTCGCATTTTTCACATTACGCTTTCCTATTACACTTTGACGGCAGGTTCATTACGCCGTCATGTGTCTCTCATACACCTGTGCGTCGTTCTATTACATCGGTTAGACGTTTCCGGTACGCCATAACGCCGTTTGTCACGTCATTTCTTCATTTGTGAGATGCATATTTTATATCCATTCATCGGCACCCCTTTGATTCTTCATCGTCGGTCATCGGCGGGAGGGGAAGTCTGTTCGTTTGGCGTCATCTTTCCACTTGTATCAATTCTTCTCGGGTTTTTGTCCCCCGCCGCAACGCGGCCGGGGACTTTAAAATGGTTCTTGCTTCTATGTGTCCGTGCATGCACGGACATGTCCGTGCAAATACTTCGCAAGCAATAACTTCTAAATGCTTTGTCGGATTCCTCCGAAATTTGGCATCTGCATTCTTTGCGACAAGACGTCTCTTGGTATTACGTTTCAGCAAGATCCGCCTGTAGGTGGCGCCACTGGGGTCTTGCTTCTATTTGTCCGTGCATGCACGGACATGTCCGTGCAAATACTTCGTAAGCAATAACTTCTAAATGCTTTGTCGGATTCCTCCGAAATTTGGCATCTGCATTCTTTGCGACAAGACGTCTCTTGGTATTACGTGTCAGCAAGATCCGCATGTAGGTGGCGCCACTGGGGTCTTGCTTCTATTTGTCCGTGCATGCACGGACATGTCCGTGCAAATACTTCGTAAGCAATAACTTCTAAATGCTTTGTCGGCTTCCTCCGAAATTTGGCATCTGCATTCTTTGCGACAATACGTCTCTTGGTATTACGTTTCAGCAAGATCCGCCTGTAGGTGGCGCCACTGGGTCTTGTTTCAATCTTTAGTGCATGTCCGTGCAAATGCTTCGTAAGCGATAACTCCTAAATGCTTTGTCGGATTCCTCCGAAATTTGGCATCTGCATTCTTTGCGACAAGACGTCTGTTGGTATTACGTTTCAGCAAGATCCGCCTGCAGGTGGCGCCACTGGGTCTTGTTCCAATCTTTAGTGGATGTTCGTGCAAATGCTTCATAAGCTCCTAACTGCTTTGTACTAACATAAGCTCCTAACTGCTTTGTCGGATTCCTCCGAAATTTGGCATCTGCATTCTTTGCGACAAGACGTCTGTTGGTATTACGTTTCAGCAAGATCCGCCTGTAGGTGGCGCCACTGGGTCTTGTTCCTATATTTAGTGCATGTCCGTGCAAATACTGCGTAAGCGATAACTCCTAAATACTTTGTCGGATTCCTCCGAAATTTGGCATCTGCATTCTTTGCGACAAGACGTCGCTGGTATTACGTTTCAGCAAGATCCGCCTGTAGGTGGTGCCACTGGGTCTTGTTCAAATCTTTAATGCATGTCCGTTCATGTTTGTTCAAATCCTTCGCGAGAGATAACTTTCGAACAATTTGTCGGATTTCTTTGAAATTTGGTAAATGCATTCCCTGCGACAAAACACCGTTGGTGGTGCATTTCAGCAAAATCCACCCGGAGGTGGCGCCACTAGAGTTCATTCCATTATTCCATGCTGCAAGTGATAACTTAGAAACACTTGGTCGAATTCCTTTGAAATATCCTACATATGTACCTTTCTGGGTAACATGAGAAACGTTGTGGCTCATCGGATTCTTCTCAAATTTGGCATGCATTTACCATGCCAGGATCTGTTGCTTGGGATTGTTTTTTGCTCACTTGCACTCACAGGTGGCGCCACCTGGTGGCAACATCACAAATTCGTTTCCGGGTAATAACTTGAGAACTGACCATCGGATTCTTCTCAAATTTTGTATGAATGTACCGTGACATAAGATGTCGCTTGATAATGCATTTCACTGACTTGCGCCTAGAGGTGGCGTCACCTGGTGTCAAAATCTAAATTTGGTTTCTGGGCAATAACTTGAAGACCCTCATCGGATTCTTCTCTAATTTGGTATGCAGATGTCCCCACGATACCATGTTCCTTGGGATTGTATTTTTCCCGCTTCTGCCTACAGGTGGCGTCTCCTGGTGGAAAAATTTGTTTCCGGGCAATAATTTGGCAACTGCTCATCAGATTATTCTCAAATTTTGTATTCATATGTGACCCGCCCCAAATAACATGAACACCGGTGGGTATCTAGTACCGGCAATAACTTGAGGACCCCTCTTCAGAGTCTCAAAGTTCATATGCCGATACCATGACATGAGATGTCATTTGGGATTGTGTTTTGCCTGCTTGCACCTACAGGTGGTGACTCCTTGTGGCAAAGTCTAAATTTAGTTTCTGGGCAATAGGTTGAGGATGCCTTCATATTCTTGTCAAATTTAGTTTGCAGATAATATGCCATGAGTTGTCTCTTGGGGTTGCATTTCTGTTACATAATTTTCATGCTACATGGTAAAGAAAATATATTACAGTAGCAATCAACATTCAGTCAGCCATTCGGAGTTGATCTCAAAACCTGGGAAGGTGGAAAGACCCCTCTGCTTCTTACGCCTGTGAAGTAGCTGTTGCCATCCTCATGAATATCTTCTGAAACCGACAGCGCTTTAATATTGTTGCCATTTTGGCGGGGGACCTAGCATCCTCTGGCTGCTTGTTCACATTGTGATTTACTTAGGTTCGTCGTTACTCTACGAAGAGAGTCCTGTCCAGACCTTGTTGTTTCCAGTCTGGAGTTCAGAATATCAAAATTGTATTACAATCAGCAGTATTTGGTCAAATACTGTTATATGGAATAGGTCTTTGGATTATGGACGTGGATATTCTCTGAGGACGTCGGCGGGAATGTGAATGACGGACTAGTCACCTTTAATTGAATTCAGCACAGTGTTGTTTTAACAATGAACCATGTTGATTTTAACACACAAACATTGTGTTGAGATCCATTTTCCTTAGGATTGTGCTTAACAACACAATGTTTTCGTGGTGTACTTGGACAGTTTTTCCGGCTTTCTCCTTCAAGTACTTTATTCCTGTATAGACCGTTACACCAATGGTTAGACTTTGACTTTATGGTTCTGTCATCAACCTTAAGGTTGTTTATTATATGTAGGACCTTACTTGCTACGTTCCTATATTGGTCCTGGTGCCGAGGACGTGATACCGTCCCCGATTTTATTTCCCTCGCATTGACTTCCTCCTTCACCCTCACCAGGATAGGGAGTTTCATTTTAGCACCATGGAGGGCTATCGATCTGCTTTGGCTAGCGTGTTACGTCTTACCTTTGGTACCGACTTTAGCCTTAACGATTATATCTCTGCGCTTATTCGCGCCTTCGCATTACAGTCGCGTTGTACTCGCCAACTGTTACCGAAATAGCATATCGGTGTGGTTCTGTGTGACCTGATTTACCATCTTGTGAACCCTTAGAGTCCGCGTCTATAAAGCTGTGTCTTATGACACGGCCTTTGTGGCGGCGTTTGCTTTGACGTCCAGAGTGTCTCATCTTTATGCTCTTGAAAGATCTTCTATGACCTGGACAGCGGATTGGTCTTGCATTCTTTTCGGCCCATTCCTGAAGTTATTGCCAAAAATGAGTCTGTTCGTTCAGGTCCGTGCGCTCAACGTCGTACTTCATTCCTGCGTTGTCAGACTTTGTACATGGCCTCGGGGTCGATCTTCTACCAGATCCTGTTTGTGCCTTCCGTCACTATCTTACTCGTACCGATTTCGTCGGCTACGGTTATCATATCCCTTCGCCGGTCAGCAAGGCTTGATATTTAAAAAAGCCGCGTTGTTGTAGAAGACCATAAAATAGTCTTATCAATTGCCAGAAGGTAGATGTACTATTGACGCCCCCACTACTGGCTTCCACTTCTTCTAATGTGTTTCGTACCATCGCTACACATGGTCTGTATGGAAGAACTTGTCCCTTCATGATATTGTCCAGTTCTTGTATCTGGACTGCAAATTCCACGTTCACAAATTTCTATCTGTGTGATATGTCAGTGCAGTCAGATAGTGTGACCACGCTTAGGCCACTAAGGGCTACCTAGCACGTGGTTAGTTCTTTCAAGAAGAGAGGGGGGCAGAATTTGTCACCATTGCAGCAAGGCAGCCATCTTGCTCCAGGGAAGCTAGCTCAAATGGTAGAGCGCTCGCTTTGCGTGCGAGAGGTACCGGAATCGATTCCCGGGTTCTCCAAGCCAACATTTGTCTCAAGTATGTTTCAAATTTAAATCTTCATCATGATCGTCTTTGAAAGAAGGAATAAGTCGGATAGACGACCATGGACTCTCTAATCATCAATCTAAGTGGTCTGACACTTTGAGAGTTTTAATCTTTGCCTTAACTACGGTTTTGCTTGTGTCTTTCAGCTTGAAACTGACTTTCTTCTGGATGATCTCAGCTGTGTGTCCTACGCTCGTCTCACAGGACAAGTTGGACGTAAGTTGTTGGTGGATTGAGAATGGCGTGGCTTGGCGCCCTCTAAAACCAAGAAGACCTAACAACCCGAGTGGTAGAGGATCCGGACATCTTGGTAGAGTTTACATATCACACCACGAGCACAGCTACATGGATGGAGGCACTCAAGAATAAGTATATTCTGTATCATATCCATGATTTACCCTTTTAAGGGAAGACACTCAAAAGATAAGTTAGATTAGTATCTTCTATTACTACTCCATATTACCCTCGGCTTTACCGGCCAGGTTTCTTTTGTTGAGATTTATGGAAGAACCTGCCCCTCCTTGACATTGTCCAATCGTGTCTGGACAGCGAACTCCACGTTCACCAACTTCTATCTGAGAGATATGTCAGTCCAGTCAGAAGGGATATCCACGCTTGGGCCGTTAATAGCGGCCCAGCACGTGGTCAACTAAATTCCAAAAAAGGGGGGGGGGGGGGCGGCAGTTTGAATCATCACAGCAAATCTGCAAATTGCTGTATCATCTCATCTCATTCATATTATTGGTCCACAATTGATTGATCTCATATTGAAGGAAGAAATAAGTCAGATGGACGACCTTGGATCCTCTAAAGAGATGTCAGACACTGTATCATCACCCTAAGATGTATGTATCCATGGTGAGTGTGATCTTTACCTTAACTGCGGTTTTTGATTGTGTCCTTCAGGTTGAATCTGACGTCCTTCTCATGATCTCAGCGCCGTCTTCTGCACTCAACTCCCTAAACGCAAGTTGGATGGAAGACGATTGTGGACTGAGAGTGGTGTGACTTGGCGATCGCTAGGCCCGGACCAGTTCTGCCTCACCCGGTCTTAGGAACAGCCAAGATAAATAGGCCTTACCAAGTAGACCGTATGTCCCTAGTGGTTGAGGTTCTCTCTTGGTATAGACGGCTTCCCGAGTAGACCCACCCACCGTCAGATTGGGGTTCTCTCTCGGGGGGAATTAATAATTTCCACACCACAAGCACAGCTACATGGCTGTGAACAATCAAAGATAAGTACATCAGTATCTTATTCACATGTTTAACCTTTTTATGTTGATGACCAAGGTTTCATTTGTTGAGTATGGATTGTTCATGCTATGCCCATGTTTCTGTGTCATTCCAGCGGTCACTTAGCCTACTTTGATCTACTACAAGACCGAGGTTCCCACCTCCGTATGTTGGTACTAGGGCATTAATTAAAGCAGGTTTAAGACTTAGGTAGCAAACATCAAACATTTATAGACAATGTTTCTGTTTGTAACTAAGTCAAACCTGCTTTAATTTAATGTGCCCACCCTTCCGTCCCCTCGTACCGCGGCCTTGTTCACTACTGGTCTCGGTTTGAGAAAGAGGATAGGAATGAGGCTTACAGTCGCCTTTATAGTGGCCACGCTGGAATTGAATGGAGAGCTCTCCTAGGGGCGGACAACTCTCTCCTAGGGGAGTTAACTTTTTCTTTTAACTTCCGTTTTCTACGTTTGATTGTGCATTTAATAAGGGATTAAAGGCATTAATTAAAGCAGGTTTGACTTAGTTACAAACAGAAACATTGTCTATAAATGTTTGATTTTTCTGGTTTTCCTCAAATTTATTTTTCCCACTTTCATACATTATTTTATTTCATCACTAATACACATACTTACTGTGCACTGTAACAAGATCAAACATGTCTTTTTCTCCTTAGTTTGTGACGTGTGTGCTAGTACATTTTCTTTCATTACCAAATTGATGATGAATCTTAACATGTGTTGGTTACCTCATGTGTTGGTGACCTTTTTTTCAAAGTCTAATTTACAGTGAATGTAGATTTAATGTTAGCACAATATCTTTGAAGGAGTAAAGTCCGGCTATTCAAATTCATAACACATACTGCAGCTTGGTGGTGAACCAGATCAAAGATGATTAATCTTGACTCATTTTCCATGGTCAAATGCTTTAGCACTATGTGTCTTTGACATGTTTGAGGATTAGAGCTGCCGGCTTTCTCAAATTTACACAAGCAATGTTTTTGTTTATCACGATAACCCTAATGAAGATGACCGACATTGACCTATTTAAGGTGAAATCATAAAATAAAACTGAATTCTAACCCTTTTGATTAAAGGATTATACCCAAGATTTCTGAACTTGTACTACATATGCTGAGCTTGACCTACTCGCAAATTGGCAGGTCTCGTTATCCTACAATTTAGTCCATTTCATGCTTCAGTGATTTCACACTGCTTGGATGGCTTTTGGTTGTAATTCTTACAGCTTCCCCATAGAAATAGCAGTCAAATATACTTTATACATAAGAAGTTATAGTAATTTACTTGGGAAATTTTAATATGAGGATGGCAAATTATGTGCTTCCTAAGTATAAGCATGGGAGAACTGTGAGGACAGCTACACCTAAACCAGGTATGGTAGGATATCGGGACCTCTCTCATTGAAACATCATTACTGGTACACATATATGCAAACCGGGGTATTGCTGTGTCTACCTAGACCATCCTCGAGATGACCAGTTGCTTTGTACATGTGTAGATTAATAATATTTTCAACATAGATTGCTATATCGAGGATTGCAATTACCTTTTGAATCGCAAATTTCCAACTGTTTTTACTTTCCCCCTTTGTTGTGTACTAGTGCTACAGTACTTAGATTGTGTGATACAAGCTCTATCTTGAAAAGAATTAAATCTACAGTATGCTTTCAATCAATCAAATCAGCATTTCCACTACCGGTAATTAGCCGTTTCAACAAATTTCTTATGATAAATTATTTTGTTTCAGTACATGTAGCATACTATTACTCGTCTTATTCTAAGTAGCATACCGGTAATTTAAATTGTTCGATAACTTCTTGAATCACTACATATCACAGACCGACATGTATGCATGTATACGTTATTAAAATTCTATGTTTCATGAGCTTCGAATTTCTGAGCATATCCATGCCATTGTTCAGTCTGATTTAAATTTAATTTGAAGTAAAGCGTACATCATCCATTCAAGCATGTTAGTAGTACGTTGATGCTTCATAATAATGGCTATATAGTTATAGTTTGTTTTCTGAAACAAGCGGGATAAGAATAATTTTTGGTTATCATTTCCCATGTATTGTCATTAAAAATGGAGCTAAACCCAGTACCGGTACCATGTTTGTCAATACCATGTTTGTCAATACCATGATTACTTGTGAACCTTCTCTGAAAAACAAATAAATATTTGCAAGATAATTTGGACTGTGATTTTTTTGTGAGGAAACATCTTATAGCACGACGGTACAATATTTATTTTGTAGGATTGCCACATTGACTATAACCTCGCTTTTCAAATTCTAGGCTTATTAATGTTATAAGAATCATAAAATATTCTGCATGTGGTGACGGAGTACATGCTTGTTAAAACGCTGTGTTCTTTTGTATTTTTCAACAAAAGACTAAACCAATTATTTATGGAACTGTCGGTTAGGCCTATTGGTGAACTAAATTTACATTTATGCCAAAGGCATTCAACTGAAAAAATATTGCACCGTCAATCTTGCCTTTAGTTTTGTACTGCTTTCGTAATTCCAGAGGAGCATGGTTTGATGGATGAATCCACCAAGTTCCTGATCACTTTTGGTTGCCCAAAAATAACGGGAACGATCATGAACTTGTGGGTTTATTCAAACCACGAGGAGAAATTGTCAGACTGTTGTTGTTGTTGTGGTCACGTGATGAACAGCTGTCTCGGGTTTCGCCGGAAAGAAACGAACGCCAGACGACGAGAAGGGAAATGAGAAATATAATGGAAATAACCGATAACATTGATAAAAAGAAGACTGAGAAATGATCTGGGGTTGGTATACAATAGTATTCGAATGCAATAACAGAAAAATGAACGATAATATCGTAATAATGAGAGTTCAGCCGTGATTCTCGCTCGGCCAAAATGAAAATTGCGAAACAATGTCTACGAATATTTGACCTAATAGCTCATTCTCCGGTCATGTACATCACTCAATTGTCTCCGCTCGGTTGTGCTCCGTCCATTCTCCGCCGACTCCGGTCCGGAGTGTGCGGTGAAAAAGTCGGACGTCCAACGGGTGTGGTCCGGCCCGGAGAACACATCTCTCCGGCCTGGACCAGAGCGGGGGAAATTGCGTGTGTAATTCATCGACAAAAGGGTTGAAAATAACTGTACTGACGCAATAACTCAATTATTTTATAGTATTAAGGCAGTATTAGGTTTGGTATGTAAACTAAGAAATACTAGCTCGAGCGCCGCAATAGACTCAAAATTCTATCCGGCCTGAACAAGCAGAACATTACCAAGCATTTATCACTAATTATCTCTGAAGAAAAAAAAGCACTTAAACATGTAACAATGGAGAAAGTCCGATTTTCATTTTTTCTTAAAGGTCACAAATCACAAAATAATCGCCTGACCTAATATGAAATAAATTGGCAGAGCACATCTCTTTAAAAAACCTATATTCCATGATATTTGCCGCCACAAATCATCGACCATACCAGGTAGCCTGGCCTTTCCGCTCACACATATAAAATAAAAATCAGCATACATTCCCCGTCAAGTTTTTTATATAAGACTGCCCGAAATATATAAGACTGCAGAGCAGACATAAACGATGGCTCCCTCACATCCAAATTTACACTTGTCATATCTGCTTGGGCCGTCTTCTGTATAGGGAGAGGTTCCCATTCAGTGTAAACATCATACCGACAATGACCTGATTGCACATCACAGACAGGTTCCAACATGTACTCGGTCTGTATTTCTGATAAATATATCATGGTCCTATATGGGCCAGGCTGTCTTCGATTGAATAGATTGTAGGGGATACAACACACAGCATTACAGGGGAAGAATAAACCGCGTTTGGTCAAACTGATATAGTCAAACTGATATAGAGTAGACTTCACACGGACTGTCGCTGTATCTACGACACACAGGTAAGGTTAATTCTTATATTCTCCCTCGCATTGACCGGAATATTAAGTGTCTAGCGTTGTTTTTATTTTCCCATACGGTATAGTCATATCCCTTTTGACGACACAGCAAGTAAGCCACGTATAGTGTTTGTCTATAATAGCGTGGGTATGTGAGTGGTCCTGATAAAGTAATCACATAAACTGTAACATTAATTCGTCAATTATTTGTCGAACTGAGGTTGATCGGAATAAAACAGTTGTATACTCCTGTTCTGTAGTTCGATGTTAACCGTGCGTATAATTCGATCCAGTGTGTCACGTTTATAGTGGTACGCCAGCATGGGTGTGTTATAATCTCAGTTCCATTTTGTTATTACATATAATTTTCAGTATAACGTTCATTGCTCTGTTCGTGAAATAGGTCATGTGCGCGCAGCACAATTTAGGTACAAAGTCCACAATACTCTATCACATGGAAATGATATCAGAATAACAGTTCAAGTGTATCTGTATATAAAGTATGTAAATAGTGAGTGAGACAGTAAGGACTAACGTCTTAATCATCTATATTTCAGTCATATACAATTAGTGAAAACTAGTACATCACTATTACAATCATCCATATAGATATTAACCCCTACCTGACCGGGGGGGAGTCCCAACTCACCGTACCATGTCCTTTCCAGTAGTTTCCGAGATATGGTCAGTCAAGTTTGAAGAAAATGCACAGAAATTCTCATTTGCAAAATTTGTTTATTTAACAACGGCAGTTATTTTCCTACGAAGTAGGCTACAGATCGCAAATTGGCCGGTAATGAGTCAGCGAGTCCATACGAATCCTTTCGTCGGCAAAATAAGGAGAACCATTGACATTAGAACCTTTATTTTTGGCATGAACGTGCATTAGGGCACTGTTACCAGCAAGTTCTGAGCTGACCGAATTCTGATGAAAATTTGATTTATAATTATTTTTTTTATTATTTATTGATAGCTCAGCGAGTGCACTGTCATGCCCATTGGGAACCATTGGCTGTATGTTTCACTGTATATATAACACAGTACAAAACTTGATGAGATAATGAAATAGGAAATGCTAATTTTCCATCATTTGTTAGTGCATTTATCTACACTGCTATTACCAGGCAACTTGCCATTCTTAATACACACAATTCAGTATATTGTTATATATGTAAACTGTGGCATTTAACGTGTATCCTATTTCACATCCAAACATTTCATCACAGACCAAATCATGCAGGCTTCAAAATTAGGTCAAATTGCCACTGATGATGAAATATCCTACATCAACCAATTAAGTCAGCCTGAAGCAATAACCCAGCAGAACATAGAACGATCTGGTATCATCCTTCAGATTAGCCTGTGAGCAACAATGATAAAATTTACTGAGGGTGAAACAAAGCTGTCCTGCAAGCCACCCAAGGAATTTATCAGCTTGTGTTGGGACATTTTGTTGGTATCATGTAAGTTGTTTAGTAGTTTACTCATTCAAATCTCCATACCATATTTTATGTTATTCAACAGACAAATTTCTTTACTGGTTTTAATTGTTTAAGTTTTGCTGGGTTTCAACTGCTACAGATAGTAACATAGTACTGATACTGTAGAAATGGGTAGTGTGGATTTAATTATTCCATGTTTAGTACAATTTGTTCACATGAATGGTGGAATGTCTGGACTCTCAAATGAAAGTGTGTTATACATGTATAGCTCAAGCATGTTAGGTTTGAGGAACAAACATAGTTGCAATTAAGATATAACCAAAGAAATTTCATGACAATTATTGAATCTAAGTAGGCCCCTACCTAACAAAATTAGCTTAATATAAAAGGCCTTCCTGACGTAAATTGTTTTCTTTTGAGAGAGAATGGTATTTTCTGGGTTAAGAATTTCCTGTATAAAGATAGGTTGTTCAAGGAGGCTTTGTTTTGCCGCTGTTGTGTGCATTAAGGGTATGGAAACATGATGTATGCACCCAGAGCCCTGATCTACAGCTGTATAAAACTCAACATCTGGCATTGACGGCATGTTTAAAGGGTCTTAATTTATTTTCTTTGGGTAGAATTTAACTAGATATAGTAACTTTGATTGTACTTCTTGAATATTGACTATATATCGCACTGGGATATAATTTAAACAAAAACATTACATGTGTAATTATGTCTAAATTTTTCTTGTCATTTCAAATTTTGATTCCTTGATTAAGGGATACAGAATCACTGCCACGGAGTGTGTT
>JAVTVY010050822.1:0-26882 GCA_036873755.1 Hanleya hanleyi
ATCATCGGACCGATCGACAGTCCATGGAAGGTCAACATGCACTTGTGAATGATGCACAGAGAGCACATCGTCTGATCCAATGATTCGCCAAATGGACTGTTGCCAAGACAAATGGTAGCTACCATGGACTGTCGACATATCTGATATATAATCATATGTTGCCTCATTATAACATTGCAGCTGTTATAACATTGCAGCTGTTATGCGGCTTCAATGTGAAGTGATCCAACCTACAGTCCATGGTCGCATGACAAATGGACTGGTGCATTCACCTATAATCATACTTGTCGATTCAGTAGGGTGTACATGATAAGTCGAAGGCAAAGTTAGAGAATGTATACTATAAAAACTTAATCAGGGATCCGTCCTTGGTCCTATATTATTCCTGATTTACATCAACGATCTCAATGTGGTTTCTCAACTTCTTAAAATAATTATGTTTGCTGATGACACCAGTGCTGTATATTCCCATGCAGATCCGACAACCCTATTTCAAACTATGTCAAACGAACTCTACTTAATGTACAATTGGTTTTCTTGTAATATGTTATCCTTAAATATAACGAAAACTAGATTTATGTTAATAAAACCAAATAGTAGGGCTCATATGTCATTTCTACCGCAATTATATATCATGGGCCTGGAAATTGAACAGGTTAAATATTTTAAGTTCCTTGGCATTTACTTCAATGAAAAACTGAAGTGGTCCACTCATATTAACGAAGTATGTAAAAAAATATCCAGAAATATAGGAGTAATCCATGTTATAAAAAACTGTCTTAACATGAAAACCTTACGTATCTTGTACCAGTCTTTAATCTATCCATATCTACAATATTGTAACCTGATATGGGGAAATACGTATCACAGTCACCTTTTGCGGTTAATTAGACTGCAAAAAAGAGCAATAAGAGTCATTTCTTTAAGCAACAAATATGAACATACAGCTCCTTTGTTTGCAAAACTGAAACTGCTGACCCTAAACGACATTAATTCTGACCTTACTCTACGCCTTGCCCACAAATTTCTCTACCACCCTTTCCTTGTACCGTTTGAATTCCGATCCTACTTCACGAGATTGAAAGAAATACACCAATACCACACTCGTGGCCATGATGTTGACCTATATAGACCCTTTTATCGTACTGACCTCAGTCCGTACACTCCTAAAATAAAGGGGCCAAACGAGTGGAACAAATTACCCTCGGAACTGAAACAATGCAAATCTATTTCTCTTTTCAAATCTAAGATACAAACATATTTATTGCAAAATACCGCTAATTAATATATCTTATTTGCAAAGCTGAGCAATTGCATCATACCTGTTGATTATTCACCCGAAATATAAACTTTGTGCTTTTTATTCCATACCTCCACTATCATGTTAGACATTCTTTAATAGAATCTGCCTTTTCTTTTATTATATCTTGATTTTGTAATTAATCCGGGATAATTCAAACCCTTCGGGGTTTATCTCCCGCCAATCTATATGTTCTCTAATCTGTATATATTACTGTACTTGTATGCCCTTTCTGTATATGACTGTTTAATTTGATTTCTTTTGATTGGCGAATAAACAAACAAACAAACAAACAAGTGATGTAGAAAGCAAATCATGAAATGGATCTTTTGATGGATCTTAATTGGCCATGAATGGATTGTAACTCAACCATGTTTATTTAGCGGATCACATATGAGCATGACAAGAAGCTGTGAAATATTGATTAGTATATGATTGTATTACATGAATAACCTCTCAATGGAGCAATGTTTTGTTGAAGGGATTCATATTGTAATCAACCAGTAGCTGTATTTTGAATAAAGAAGTTGTTCCATAAGTTTGCGAAAGAAATAGATCCCAATAGAAATTTAAAAACGTGGCCTCTCAATTGCTTTCCTTTTTAACAATATACAAAAATATTATTTTTGTTTTGATTTTCATCAATAACTATTATGATGGTGAATGTGCAGACTTGAAATATCGTATAATTATAGTATTCATATTATAGTATCTTGATATTATAAAATACCATAGAATCATAATATTAGTAGAATGAATACATACCTGGTACAAGCTGGATTAGGGATTTTGTGGCAATGTGTCACAGTGTGCCTGCCAATAAATGGAGAGAAAAGGATTTTGGTACAAAGTTATATTTATATGGTGTAGCGGTAAAAGTAACCTTAAACAAAAATTAGCATAACAAATATGTGAGAGGTGGTGCCAACTTTATGTGCTGCAGCCCATAAATCAATCAAGAATTAATTTTAATTCACTCTGAAATATTGAAGTTGCTTACTAGCTGGAGGATCGGAAACCTTTACAGCTGGTACCGAGATACAAGTGGTTTGAGGAACAACAAACTATGATTTGATGCTTATTAAATCTTTTATACATGAAATGCATCCAAAGTTGCACCCCAAACTAAAATACCCCCCCCCCCCCGCCACGCCCCCCTCCTCCAATGAAATTGAATTGATTTTAGGATTTTTCTTAAAAAACCAGGCCGCTGATAACTTCAAATAAGTGATAATATTATCAGAAAATATAAGGCGTCGTCCATTGTATTGGTATTTGGGCGATTTTTGAGATAGTTCTCTTTCCCAATGAGTGCATTTACCTCGCACATGTTATTGCATGCAACAACAACAACATGGGATATTTTGACTGCTGTGACATAAATCATCAGCCGGCAAATGCTTTGTGATATAAAGAAATGACGAGCGGTGTACCAGGAATCGCTACATCATGACAGCATAAATTGCCGGTGGTAAACTTACCAGAAAAACGGCGAAGTTGACGTCGTCCTATGCCTATAACCTGGGCAGCCGCCATGTTGAATCTCCCGCTGGAGGCTGCCATTCGACGGCCCGTGCCAGACTCCCATTACGCTGGTGCATTATGGGAGCTGAGTACCGGACTACCGACGTAGCATGACGTCACATTTATATAAAACTTGGATGAAGGAGACCGCTATAACGTCATAACGTTCTACAAACCAAGAGAGACAAGCGATGCAAGTTTTCAAGACGGATTTATAACAGGATAACTTAAATATTTTTATTAGTCCAATTTTGCAAAATATATTTGCCCCAAAAACGTATAAAAGTTATGTCACATAAGACAAGATGTATATAAGCAACATTTTAGATAACATTAAAAGCTTTGCAGTTCCCCTTTAAGAAAACTTAAATCGGTGTTGGAAAACTACAAACGTTTGAAACGTGAAGCAGGTTATATGAACATTAGCAAAACAATTGTTTGGAAATTCAATAAGACAGAACGTATCAGTATGACGGGTCCCTTGATCTGAAATACGGTTTGCATGGCCTAAGGTGCGTCGCGTGGCAAACTGCGCGACGACCACATTTCGGAAGAGTTAATTTCACTGTCACAAAGATGTCACGTCATGGACGTCTGAAGCTTTTCGAAGCTTTGTGATTTTCTACCACGGGTCTTCGCAGTATGAAGTTAAGGGTAGGACAAGGAACTGAGAGAGGGGTGGGGTGGCAAATTTATTTTAAATTCTTCATCTCTGGGTAAAGACTGCGCTGTCTACCGTCAACTACAATTGAAGGAATTGGGATTAGAATTATATTAATGGGGAGAGATGCTCACGATACGTTTCAAGCGCAAGTTTACAATTGTTAGCTACATGGAACATGAAGACTGTATGATGTGTTATGTGGATTTACTATAGTAAGTCCATACGCTAGCGAGCTTTTCACACGATATATAACGGGAATAAATGCTGCAAAAAAGTAATGGAAAGCCAAGAATACACGGTGAACTCCACTGCCTCTTTGCAGCTATCTAGTTTCACCGCCTATTGACGGTTTTTCAAAACTTAATGATCTACCTGTATCTATCTATCCATAGGATTTATCCCAATTTTTACTAATATATATTTATAAATAAATACAAATGATAGATTTGGCAGCAATGATGTTGTACGCCTCATCTAGTTTACGTCATATCGATGTTTCCGACTATTCCACTCGGCATATGGGCAGTAGACATACATTGTGCTTAGTGTCCCATTAAATCTTTATATTCGTATGGTGAGGCTTTGATTTACAGCAGTTAATAAGTACGACTGGGAAGTTTTATACCCCAGTAAAACTCTTTTAGCGACTATCATTGATAGCCACGCAGTCTCTCCTAAAAAATGCCAGTTGTCAGATAGAACGAATTCAATGTAGTCACTAAATCAGGTTTTTTTCTCTTTTTGTCTTTTTCCAGACATATTAAACTTGAAGCGGAGTTGGCGGAAATGAATTGGCGGGTTCGCTGGGAAGATATTATGTTCGGGACTATGGAAAAACGGAAATCGGAACGGAACGGAAGCCGGATGAGCTTGAATAGGGTTAGTGTTGATAATCACAGAGAATTCTCTTAGTTTGCCCAAAGGGAATCAGTGAGACGTGCGCTATCTTGCTTTCATTTGTGAAGACGTTAGCCCCACGGCGGCTATTTCAAGCAAAAACTGGTATCTGATCTCTATCCTTCGAAATTGTGGCCCAATACAATCACCAGGTTATTCTGAAGCCAGCATCTCAGAAAACTGATTAAGTCCATTCGAAAGTCGTGTCTTGATCTCTGCAACACTTTTGGATTCTAATTTTAAGAGTTTAGGAATGTTTCAGACAATTTGGAAAACAAAATCTCCCTTTTTCTGGTTAATTTTCGGCAAAATTTTGACATCACTTGCTACATTAAAATGTCTGGCTCTATCGTGGGTCACGTGATAAATCTATTTGCCACTTCAAATATTAAGAGTTCCACTGTTTTCAACGTCTCAAATCTTCGTATTACTGTCAGTACATGAGGTTGCCTTGTTGACTTGGCTGGCATCCCTTGGTCACTCTTCTCTCACCAGAAAACCGGGATTTTGTTTTACGCCCAATATGGTTTCGGGTGCTGAACATCGCATGGTGATCTGATAGGTCCCAAACCCACGTCCTATTTGGACTTCATTAGGTTCATCCTGCGTCAGTTACCTGTTTGGACGAATAATCTTTACGTTTATCTTCGGATTGAGGTATCGCCGACAACTCGCCGAAAGAAAGTCAATATTCACGCCGTGGAAAAACGGCAGCGAAAAAAAGCATTGCCGACATCGCCAGCACGTTTGCCATGGTTGCGTCAGTCGCACGTGCAATAGCATAGAGAAACGAGAATTCATATCAAAATTCGACCAAGATTGTAGGCTATACTAACTTTAGGATTCAATGCAGCAAACTGTTCAGAAAATATGAAGTCAATTGAATGATACCGTCACATTCGGTTAAGAGGTTGAGGGCCAGTACACCCTCTAAGATTAGTTTTCAACGGGTGTTGCCCTAAATCGGTAAGCGACGCCGGATGAACGTAAATGCTCTCGATTTACTGGCAACACTACGAACAATTGGTATTCTTCATCTGGAGCACAATTTAGAAGCTATTATTGCCTCTCTATTATGAACTCGTAATGATTGCAACTCACGTAACCATGGTGATGCCATCAAGGTATTGTTTTCCTTGCCTATTTTTCACGGAGTGACAATGCATCATCTTTGTTGCGCAGGTCTTGTTCTCGGCGATGCCACAATCACGGCATTACCGAAAGGTCCCTTTGTCAGCAATGGTCGTTTGGCCATCCTGTACAGACACTCTAACTAATACGGGACCGCACTGCGGTGGTCAAATGGTTAGAGTGTCGGCCTTGTAAGCGGTGGTACTGGGTTCAATCGCAGGCAGACTCATAGACTTGAAAAATGGAACTTTCGCTCGGTGTCAGTATAATGTGACTGGGTGGGATGTCATGTCTGCCTACGGCATGATATTTCATTGGGACAGCACTATAAAAAAAATGGCAGGATTAGATCTGCTCTGTTACAAGTAGGTACCTCCGCCCCTTCCCCTCGCTTTCCCTCCCCGTCGCGATGTAACTGGAAGAATGTTGAAAGCGACGTATACACCCTATTCACTTACTCACTCACTCTAACCAATACGGTCACATCGCTTCTCACATAACGAGATGATCTATAACCGCCTACCGAATTGTATGACTTGACGACATGGATCCCGTTAAACGGGAAAGCATATTCAATGTACAGAGCCAAGTTCACGGTTCCTGACGTCTTCTTATTGAATGCCAGATATGTGGATTATGTAAGTTCATAGTGATACCATTAAGGCCGACGATTACTTGTCAGCGGGATTCAGGGTATACCGATATTGTTATCTCTATGTTATTGAAACCTGATAAAATAACTTTTGCACCATGATGACCTACGACATTTCACGCAGTCTCATCTGCGACGCTGAGTCAATCAATCCGACTCAAAACCCAGAAATCCAAATATCTATTGGGCGATGATTTTTCGACTTTAGTACTCAATACACTTTCGAGTGAAGCCTTATGTTTCCTACATTACTTATTTACAATTATTTCACAGCGCTACTCCGTGGCTACATCCGCTTCTGGCGATACCATTGCGGTACATCTGAGCGATGTGGGAAACAAACAGTTGTTTACGAAGACGGGATATTACAAGGTAAACTCTTCACCCAGTGGTTTGAATAAAACGGAATGAATTGGTCACTAAGCGCCTTATCATAGCCTGTTCGTATAGTCGCCTTACACTACAGTAATCAGTGAGAACTTACTACTGGCGTTTGAGAAAATAAATAGAAATATTTAGTTGGAGAAAGAAAATGAAAAAGTGTTTTTGAATGTTTTTGGGTTGGTCAATTAAAAACCAGATGTCTCTATCTCACGTTGAGATTGAATATTGAATTAAACACTTATTATAACACTTTTCAATACGAAGCGCATAGAGAGCTGTTCTGTAAGAATTCGATTAAAAACTTTAAAGACTATGATTTGTGATTTTCTGATAACGCGATATCATGGAAATGTTGAAAATCTACAAAGTTATTATCACAATTTTATTGGGATTGTATACTAATTCGTAAACAAATTCATTCGAATAACTTAAGTAAATAAACCCTGTCTGTCTAAACTTTCCTACAAATTATTTTATTAGAGACTGTCAACAAGCATTCGTCCATTTACGTACGCTCCTCAAATCAGGCTTGGTCGTACGCCTCACGCTCCTAGTACACCGCTGAGTTAGACTGACACATTTGCGTATTTTATATATCAAATGAGCGGGAACCAATGAAAGTCGATCATATGAACAACCTTTTTGGTTACAATATATACATAAGCGATGAAAATGAAAGCAATTCCAATTTAATACCCAACCCAGCCATTAGAGATTGATGCAACGCAAGTATTCGCTTCGTAAATACCTTTCATGAATTTACGAATGGTATTTTTCTGTATTGTATATGTATTTTCTGTGGTTCAAACTGTCGTCAGAGGTATTTCGAGAGCTGAAACTCTGTGACTTTATAGTTTCTCATATTGAGGTCATTTTGAGCCTATTTGCATGACCCCCCGAGGAGACGATCATGGGTAAATTCAAGATGGCGGCCATGTGCGATTCCAGAAAAGTGATGTTTTTGTCATATTTCTTCAAAATTTCCGCTTTCCTGCGATGAAAAGTGGGAAAAAACTATTTTTTTGACCCAAGGGTATAGTGTGGTAAGTTTCAGCTCCCTAGCTCATGGGGTAAGAAACATAATTAGGGGGGCGAAATGGCCACGACAGATCTCAAAACCCCAGGCCAGATAGGGTTAAGTACTAAATAGCTCATGCCATTGTTATTTCTAAGAGCGCGGCTTTGTTCGCTCTCCCAACAGCAAAGACACTCGATCTCTCCCGTAACTTCGTAAGCCGTTGATGAGAGCATTGTGTACACCGACACCATACTAAATTTTCCATGCCGGCTTCTGTCTCCATTTCGTCGCCTGTCTCGCTACTAGAGCGTCTATCATCCGCGCTGCTCTGATCTTCCGTATCTGAGCGTTTTGGTTCGAATTGGTAGCCCTGACGACGAAACGCAGCTTCCTCGCCGCTTTCACCGCTGGAATTGGAACTGCTGCTCGTCGACATGATTTCACTCAATTTACTCTATCTACCCAAATCGACTGAAGAGCTCCATGCCTTGACCCTACGTCATATCCGCCTTCTGGATACATTACAATGGTGGCACTCTGAGGACTGCGAGTTCGCGGTTTTAAAATGATTAGTACGCCTTTATTTTTTTTCAAATGAGAAATAATATCTTTTGGGTTCTACTATTTGGTGAGTTGTTTTAATATGTATCAAAAGCAACCAAACCCGAACTTTTCCTTTAAAATTAGATGTGAGATAACATAATTTTGGCCCACTTTTCTTCGAGGAATAGCAGGAATTTTGAAGGAAAATGACGAAAACAGCATTTTCCTTCAAGGCCGCCATTTTAAATTTACCCATAATCCACTGGTGGCTCAAAATGACCCCAGTATGATAGACTACAAAGTCACGAAGTGTCAGCTCTCAAGTTGTTATCGTTCCGAATATATGTGAGAAAGTTTGGTTGATGGGGTCATAAATCATCCCACTCAGACCCTGTTAACGTTAATCTATTATGGTCTCTTTTTGTGTATAGGATGTGTAATCATATGTTGTACGAACATTTTCATCGATTATCTCTGACAGCTCTCACTGTTTTCTCTTAATTCTCATTGCTATGTATTGTTATTCATTAGAAAGATGAAGACAAAGAGAGTTTAAAATTGCATGCTAATATCGCCTTTCGAATTTGAAGTCGGTACAGTATGCTTGAGCTAAGAAAAGAACTGCTTTATTGCTTTTCATGTATTCAACCATCAGTAAATGAAAAGATAGTGTGGGCGGTAAAAACGATATTTCTTATTTTCGCAGGGGACGATTGTCGCCGTGAAGAAAATAAATCGAACAAATTTCAACATCAACAAACCACTACTCATGGAAATTAAAAGGGTAAGTTGAACTCCCTATGAACTTTTCTGTCATTGAATATTGAAACTGATAGATACAAGTAGGCTGAATGGGATTCTGGTCGTTTTTGTTACTTTTTTTTTCAGTAAGCATATATTTTCACCGATGAGTGAAAGAAAAAAATCATGGCATATATACGTAAGAAAGCAGCAGTAACTTGATATTAATTGCGGAAGAAATGTTACAAGCCCATTCTCGTCAATTACAGATCCTGCGAAGATACGGCTGTAATTTTGTTATCTTTCTATACGCTCAAACATGAGGACCAGATGTTGCGTAAAAAGAGACACAGATAGAGAAGGGCCATTCTCTGTGATTGCTTTTTTGTACTGTGTTCTTAGTTTTACTAACAGAAATCCGACCAATTAGAGAGGGAGATAATCTATGGAGACATAGACGGAGTCTGACAGGGCGAAAAGTATTTCGGTTAGATAAGATCGAGGTGATCGTCAGCATGGCGCCGTTTGGTGGATTATGTAACGAGAATAACGCCAGACAATTCTTGTGAGAATGTCAGATTTATCGGTTGACCTTTGATTATGGATCGTCTTTGTCTTGTGTTGGCAAACCCTCACCAATCTGAGGAACATATTCACAGAGCGGGAACAGTTACGTTGGGGTATAATGCGTATTGTGGGATATGGCTTCATGGATGGGAGGAGTTTCCCACAACAATTAAATAACCTTCGCCCTTTACTCACTATTATTGTTGTCTTCAACATTTTATCGAACAGAACAAAAGCGCAACGACGATCAAAACTGTTGATTGTTCGAAACAGTTTGGAAAACGGCTGCAATAGTTTGACTAAATTGAAGCGATATGCAAGGGGTGGGACAAAATGACGACGTCTGGCGACTAAAAAGTAACCATGAGACTCTACAGGAAAGCATCCCTCGGCACCTAATATTCAGACCCGAGAATACGGTGGATTCTCGGACGTAGCCTCAGTATCTCAACCGCGGTTTTATTGCAGCTGCCATGGTTGAATATCCGCTTATCCTTAATATGAATCTATTTCATTTCACAACGCCCCGGTTTAAACTAATTGGCAATTAAATTGACTAATCCGATTCACATATGATGAGGAAATTGTTAAGCTTACATACTAAACTTTGTTCACTTAACTTCTTGAACTCGAATATACAACCTTTCTCTTCCCCAATTTCGTCGAAATTGGCATTTTATCTATTTGTGAAATGTCAGACACGGCTAAGGGAAATCTACGAGTCACTTTATTGCGTGGTGACATCCATAAACAGGCTACATGTATAGCTTATTATAGCTGTGGATCATATATTCTGTTTCGTCGGACGTCAGCCACGCCAAGGAAAACGTACGAGTCATCGTATCGCGTGATCACATCCGCAGGCGCATGGAATATTGAAGCTAGATATCTTATATTCTGTTTCTTTCCGAAACTTTCAGCACGAAATTGATATGAGCAAAGTGTGTCCACATGAACATGTAGAATAGCAGCCTGGCTCAGATATGGATACACCATAACCTTGACTATATGGAAGCCTGATGCGGCGATCTCGTGCTTTCGTATTTTCGCATTTTCGCATCGATAATATTCACGCGAATACGCAACAAGCGAAAATGCTAAAAAAAATAAAATAAAAAATAAAATAAAAAAAAACACGAAAACGCGAGTCGAAGACGCGAAAACGCGCTGCAATAACGCCAAAACTCCATACGAAAATACGAAAACGTGATGCGAAACATTCGCATTTTTGTGTTTTTCGCGTTTTCGCGTCACCATTATCGATGCCAAAATGCGAAAACACTAGGTGGCTGTATCCGGCTTCCATATAAATTATTCACTCGCTCCGGTTCTTAATGGGTCTGCGAGCAAGGCTTTCATCTGGGCTAGGTTTCCAACCAAATTGAGTGCGCGCACATCTGACCCTGACTGCCTCAGCTCAGAGAGTCTCGGCAACATGGCTGTATTTTCAGTGGCAAGTCAGTTGTTAAGAAAACGTAGGCCTATGTCAAAACGGTAACATCCAACCTATTTATGATATAATAGAAGTAAACGCCTGACCATATGAGCGATCTTGCGTCATGATTTTACCTTTCCCATGAGAATATAACCATGATAATATCGAAGAATCGCCTTTGATCCTTTGGACAGGAGTAGTGTAACTAACGTCACAGGACCTTACGAAGTAGGGTGAGGAAGATGGCTTGGGGGTTCAAGCGTAATGTTGTAGGTCACCTAAGTAGGTCCAGTTATCATCAAAATTAGGTTAGCTCAGAACTTGCTGATAACAGTCCCCTATGGCACGTTCATACCAAAAATCAAGGTTCTAATGTCAACGGTTCTCATTATTTTGCCGACGAAAGGATTCGGATGGACTGACTGACTGACTCATTACCCGATTAACGAATAATTTGCAAGTGAGAGACTACTTCGTAGGAATAAAGGCATAGTACATCAAGAATACACACCATGTGTCATGGGAAGAGTTAAGGATATCAGCTCCTCAGACAACAAGACAACAAGAGGCGATTTCTACGTCAAGCAAGCGCCACGATTTCATTCTATCTTGAAACACTATATTGTGACTGGATGATACTGTAAAAGCGTTATTATGAGACATGCGCTCAATTCCAAAATCAAAACGAAATAAGTATATCTCAATTTACCGCAGGCCTGGTCGACAAACGGCTACGGCCAATAGGTGAAATAGGTGCGAAGTTGTTCAAATGCTGGGCGGAGACGAGAGTAATAGAGATAGCACATGAGTATGTTAAAGTCTACATATGAAATGCGTAGATAACTGTGTATTCACCAGAGCTTGGAGAGCACAGCTTCAAGGGGACTTAATGATACAGCTGTTTCTTGGCATCTCCGATCAGGCTCTTTTCACATAGCTCGGTGCCACACGAATTATAATTACTGACGTGCCTAACTGCTTATTTATAACTGGCGTATCGAATTGTTCTTGATAGAGAAATAGTTACCGCTCTACGCGATGGCGTGACATCTAAACAGATGGGAGCACATTGCCCCGCTTTGAGGAAAAAAAACTGATTAGTTGCCTTAATGAGTAACAAATCTGCAATTACAGCATAGAGTTTTATGCGTTCACGATTATATGCGGATATCATCTGGGGTTTTTTGTGTGTTAAAAAACATTAAAATCAGATGTCTTATAACCCGGATAACATGGATCTAAACTAACCCTAAAACCCACACGAGTTGACAAAAACACTTTTCACATTCAGATCAGATAGTAGCAAAGGAATCCGTCAGGCGACTTCATCATTCTTTATCAGTACTCCACTGTAAATATGTTATAAATTGTATGGGTTCTCCCAGATTTTATTCGATATATGGAATTGATTTTTTAATGGCGACATATCAAATTGAATATTGAGAAAATGTCAACTGTTTAGTCGGAATCAAGATTAAAGGAAAGTCATATCATGAAAACTTACGTACGTAATTGTTTATTTTCTGTTAATACGTCAAACACGTCGTGCAGGTAGAACTGGGAGTTCCATCAGGTCGGTGAAATTGTTAGAATATTTTTCTGAGGTTTCTACAGGAAAAGGTTTTTTGGGGGTTTTTTTTGACAGAAATACCAAAGAACAGTATGTTTTTGAATATGTTTTCAAAGATCCACGTAACTTCTTGCTATTCTGTTGATACATACTTCTTGTGATAGTTCTGTTGGTAGTTACTTCCAGTGATTAATTTTCCTGGAAATGGCTCATCGTGTGAAAGTGTTTGGTTAAGTGATTGACGGCGCGTACAAACATTCTGCGATTTGATGCACCTTACAGGTTGGCCGTCTCTTCAACTTGACAAGCTACGCTATGTATAGCCGTTGATGTGGGATAGAATGCTAAAAACAGAAGTTGCACTGCATCGAGGGGTGTAAGGCGGGCGTTCGGTCATATCAGTCAAGTATAGAAACAGACGTTTTTATTTTACGCCGTGTTTCTCAGTAGTTGAACACTTCCTGGCAGTAGCTCTTATGCTTAGTGGAGCAATTAGCGCACGTACTATGTATTGGACCTCACCAGTCTACCCGCACCACCACAAACCTAAGTGTACTATAAACTGATGAGCAAGCACCTGTTATGCATAGTCAGTATTAATACGCGACATCCGTTCTGCGTCACACAGACACTTTTTCTCCGGGAAGATACCAGTCCACGTCCAGGCATTGTCTTGATTTTAATGGGTGTCCCCAGGAACAACCAAAGCGTGACTATAGAAAACTACATCGAAATTTATTTGGATGCATAATACTGGTCAGTGATTTGGAATTTAAGTCAACAACTTCGTCATGTCTCGGTGGCATCATTGAAAACCGCTTCTCTCTTGTAGGAAACCATCTTCTGTTTTATTATTTTTATTTCACACACAGATGGAAAGGGTGTAACGTACCTATTTGTTTGCTCTTTGAGCTTTTTTTGGTATTTCAATTTTTTTGTCTTTCGAGACATGTCAAAGGTCAGGTACGACTAGCTGTACTACCTGTAATTAACCTTATCTGGTCTGGGCTTTTTGGGACGTATCCTGGCCTGAGGGGAGGCGAAATGGCCCCCCCCCCCTAATTATTTTTCTTACCCCTTGAGGTAAGGGGCTGAAACTTACCCTTGGGTCAGGCTCTACCACAATATGTAAAAAAATCGAAGATAGCCGCCCCGATGACGTCACAGTGATGTCATTTTCAAAAACAACATTTTTTGGTCGATTTTTCGGTCAGATTTTCCGATTTTTTTTATTTATGCAATTTCTCCGCAAAAACTGCATGATCAATTAGTAAATATTAATGTGATGTGAAATAAAATAGTTTTTGTCCACTTTTCATCGCGGAAAAGCTGAAATTTGGAAATTTTCAGCTCTCCATTTTTTGTCGTTCCGGAGATAGCGCAGAAAGTTTGGTAGGGGGGCCATTTTGCCCCTCCCCCCCCCAGGCCAGGTAGGGTTAAGCATGGACGTCATAAATCTGTCAATCAGGTTGTGTCGTAACTCAAATGTTCGAGTCAGCGTATCTCGCGATCACATTCAGAGATAGGCACTCTGACCAAATCGTAAAACTTTTCTACTGAGAACTCTGAAATTTCGACGACGGAAACCTACTGCGCAAGTCATGTGAGTCAAACTGTTCCCATCCTGCTCGCGCCAGGACGATCTCATGCCAGGAGCGATAGGTCATGCTATTATTGAACGTGACAAAACGGTTCATAAATGAATCACCGAGTAGATGATGGTAACTTCCTTAATTCCAACTGTAATATTGTCATGGATTCCTGGTAAAAAAATATGCATACGATTGAACAATATCAGAAGAGTTCAGTGCCATATAGTGCACATTTCGCCCCTGGACGTTCGTCAAATAGATCGGCCTGGTCGCTGCTTTGAACATTGGCAATTTCATTGGTCGTTGAACATGTAAAGAACTTAAGTCACGCCCTCTTCGTTGGTTTATGTTCTATCCAGAGTTCTGAAAACTTTAACTCGAAGTGTCAGGCCCAGCTCCCAATGAGAGATGGAACTTTCACACAGGCTAAGAAACAGGGGATTCGAATATTGTAGCAATGGGTCGAATGAATCAGGTAGTATCGGCATGGTGTTCCTTCAAAGTACCATACTGCGTCGCATGTCGATCGCTGCGCCGTCCAAGTTCAGTACAAAGAACCGGGAAATATTAATAATACATTATGGCATATGCTGAGCGTGTTAAAAACGATATTTGAAATGCGGAAATATGTTCACCAGAGCTCGGAGTAAACGCCCTCGAGGATGATTCAGCTGTGCTTGAAACTAACGTCCCTGGGCATCCTCTGAAATCATATCTCAATGCCACAAAGCTTATTTACTGCCGTAATTAATTAATGATTTGTGAACTGGCATATCGAAATTCATCGCGCAGCGCCAAAGTACCTTTGATGCAAAAATAACTATCGCTCGAGGCAAATGGTGGGGGTCCGCTTTAAAGAATAAAAAAAAAACAACAAAAACGGTTGATTCTATGAACATGGAGATATCAACTTGTAGCACATGTATATATATGTTTTTTTTGTGACAGTATTCAAACGTGAAATTCTTTATTTTTATGTGAAGCTCCATCCATACAATATATAATGAAACTAGATATCGACATGACAAGTGATATTACAGTGCTAGGCATCACGTGATAATGTGATATCCATCCCTGTAATATCACTTGTCTTTATTGTACCATGTAAGCTTCCTGTCTGCGTCTTGTGTGCAACTTGGCTAGGTGGTACTTAGTCGGTTCGTCGCGATATGACTGGTATTATGTTGAAAGCGACGTTAAATCCTATTCACTCACTCACTCAATATTCGTCTCTTTGTCATAGTTACGAATGCCGACACACGATCCTATTCCACTAGACCTACCAAGCTAGCAGGCATTCTTTACGTCCTGCTTCGCGCCTCTCCATTCAGCGCTGCCAGGGTCGCACGGACTGTGCCGAAGTTGACCCGAGGTCATCTATTGCTACAGTAAACGAATATGGCGACCGTCTAACTGGGCGAATTGATATCAGTCGCGACTCACCGATATATATATATTTCCGCAACATATAGTTTTAGAGTAATTTGTCAAAAAGCTGTCTTTAAACTGTGTGACACTGGCGTTTTGAAATACATTGAATAACATTTTACTGTATTTTAAGATAAATATATATTTTGCGATCAGTAAAACAGTTAGATAGAACCGTTCTTGGTTTCTGCAAGAATCCTGCAAAATATGAATAGCGCGAAGCACCCTGGGAAAGGATGTAGACCTACTGGGAAGAGATTAAACTAACAGTAGCGGAAAGATAGCCTTGCTTTATATTTTCGTACGTTTTTTCCTCATTATAAGACAAAATAAACATTTCGCTCGTTTACAGATTAACCTATCCGATATACAAGTCTGACACCAGTGTTATAAACAGTTTTCGAGACGTACTGAACATATCGTCAATCAAATGTTGGCTATAAGAGAAATTATCACGGGGTCCATTGCATGTAATTTTAGGGAATGCTTAGAAATTATGGGCATCCGGCAGAATCTTCACACGTAAATACATATGAAATTGAACTTAAAGGAAAATAAATGGAAATAATCGAGATTTATCAACGAAATAGAGAGGCGAGAATCAGGCCCTGCATTCCCTTCAATGTTTAGATCGTTCAGGCCACGATGAAAAGAAAGACTGGTAACCTGACAGAAAGAAGCTGGAAATATTGTTATTGCACATATTGGTAATCTTCGTCTGAGAAATTCGATTATCCATATGAACATGTTCAGATCGTACAGGAAAATGCTCAGATTCGACATTCAATAATCAACCGTCATCCATTAAAGAAGTTTCGCGTCAACATTGAAAGGTCTATTTCGCATGAGAATTAGCACTAATTCCAAATGCATACGAATTAAAAATAATTAAATAGCACAAATAACACAAATAACACAAGAAGGTATCCTATCAGAGAGGCTCCCGGGGATTGACCTGGGGTGTCGTTGTGCACGCTCCAGGTCATGGTAAGTATAGGTCTCAGTTCCTCAGAGAACTTGTCTTAAGAGGCGACTAACTGAGGCACCCGTGGGAATCCCGCGTGTGAAAAGCAATAGGACCCCACCCGTGTGGTTTCCGGGTGTGGAAATGAATAGAAATCAACGTCGTGATATGACTGAAATAGTGTTGAAATCGACATTCACTCACCCAATCACTCCTATCAGAGAGAAGCGGTCAACTGCACGTTGCCAATGATGTCGCCGGGATATGCTGGTGTCCTTTAGATTATTCTCTATCCAGATGAGTTTTCATGTCGTTTTCCAGAGGATGTACGATGTATCTCAGTCACGCTTTGATTGTGGATGTTCATTAGAACGCCATGGAGATTTTCATGATATTGAAATGGTCCCTAGTCCTGGGTTAACAGCTCGTTGGTAACTGAAATGAGCAATTTGATCAGAATGACATACATTCAAAGAGCAGAAATGTACCATACATTTGATTTCAGAACATGATAGTTACCCAACGTTATCCTGTCATGATTCTGCCATGGAATGTCGAGATCAATGGTTTTTTTGACCTGGTGACATCAAAATACTTTCCGATGCCCTCTATATACTACTTCGATATTTTTAATTTATACTAAATCTACCACTCATGCACGAACACTAGAAACACGCATATTACACGTCCAAAAACAATTCCTAAAGCAGTTCTCAGCAGGTGGCCGATATTGTTTGGATATTTATTGAGATGTTTACAGGGAAATTTAACTTTTGTACAGAAATACCAAACAGCAGTATGTTTATAAATAAATGACCTGCGTTGCTTCTTGTTATTCTGTTGATCTACAGTGTAAAGCTGTATCTATAGCGAATGGCTTCCCAGGAGATATCCCATCGTATAGAGGTGTTAGGCTAAGTGATTGAGTGCGCGTACAAACGTTCTGAAGATGATGTACCTCACATGTTGGCCAAGTCTTCAGCTTGACACGGCGAGATAAATATATACATGTAGCTTTCATGAGGCAGAATGCTAAAAACAGACAACCGTTATGTCATATTGCTGAAGCCATGAGATAGATTGTTTTCACATTTTCTGACAGCAAGTGTTATAAGTAAGATAGAGTAATTAAGTCCCCACGCCCCAAAAACACTTATAGGCCCAAGTGCACTTACACGTTAATAAGCAACCACTTGGTTTTGTTTTTCACGTCATATATGAGTTGCCTACTGTTGCCAAAATATGCGCTTCAGGAGGATATGGCTGATACATTCGCTTGATTGGAGTAAATATCTGTGGAAAGAAATCCTTCCTGGATTTACTCGTTCAGATTCTTTCCTTCATTTTCGTTCGTATTGTTCAGTGGAAAACCTCAATTACCGGGAACCCTCAATTTACGAGTACCGGTACACATATAACCGGTGTAAAATGGATTAGCCTAACTTCTGTTTGTCCACTGTCTTTAGCAGTCTAGTACTACACCAAGATGGGGTTTCTTCTCTTACACATTTGGATTGCGTTTGGGGTAATGACAACCTTCATACGTTCGGGATAATGACAACTCTCAAGCGTTTGGGTTAATGACAATCCTAATGTGAGGTCCTATTTCCGGGACTCTTTAATTTGTATATGACACGGAAGAGAATTGTAAACGAGGAATTAATTGCGACAACATCATTCTGGACGCAGAGGATAGCTAAAATTTTAATGTAATTTCAGCTCGTATGATGTTATCTTCAGAGGGTTACCTTAGATTTTACTCGTGGCAGCCAAAACGGGGTGCTGGTTTCGTTATGTTCGGATATCCTACTGAATGAGGACATACTACCTATGAACCACTTCGCCACACGTCACACCGCCAAGCCGAATATATACTACCTCACTTAAGCGTAGCTTAAGAAGAAGTAAAGTTTCAAAATCTGCATTGTCAGCCGACACATTCTATGGGGCAAAATGTTTTGTCTTCCGTATTTCCCTTCATCCGTTCGTAACGCTTAACCGATTTTCACCAAAAAAAAATCACAATCATGTCGCCTATGTATGCGTGATGAAACTCTGGTTCTTTGAGAAAAGACTAGAGACTGGTCGATTTATACAGTCTAACTCCTGCTGTTTGAGTATAGTGAGGGATGCAGAAATTCAAGATGGTAAATTTCCCATCAAAAGCACGAATAATCCGTTATCTGGAAATTGTTTCTATTTGCAGATTTATGTTGTAATGATGTTATAGTCTTTCATTTAGCACACTGATGATGATTCCATTTATTCTCATTTTGGTTCACTGATTCCGTAGACAGGATCCAGATCTCATTAATTGGTTGGTCGAAGACATATGTCCCCGACCATCAGTAGCTGTTAACTTGGCAACTTACCTACACATTACAAAATGTGCCTTTTCATTCAGAGCTATGGCGCAATATCTGGCAGAAAACTCCAAATTGATTCACCATTGGCTTAATGATCGGCAATTTATTCTCCAGTTGCTCGATGGCGTTTTGTTCGAATTTAAAAACCGCGTTCCCCGACGTGCTGTCACATGGCGGAAATTGACCTGTCAGCATGACAACATGGGCATCTCGAGAGGAAAATTAGCTATCGCCCACCAAGGAAGTCACCAAAAGATGCTTCACTCCATGAAATTGTTCTTTTATTCACTATTATTTGATTTACAATCTGTGGGTTATTCTGGAACTGTATCAACGACAAGTCCCCAAATTTAAGTCTATGTCATTCAATATGTCCACATAAACAGTTACAATAAAAGCGTGACTGGGATATAAACCATCACAGGGATTACTTTTGATTCTTCTGATGTTTTTAGATATATGCAGTCAGTCTGTGGGGCATTATGACCTCTTGTCAGTACGTGGACATCGTTTTTCATAACCCTTTTGATGTTGCGATTACTTCTTTCTATAGACCTTCTTGAAAATAACTTGAATTTGAATTTGATCGAGTTGTTTCACTATTCATCGAACTCCTCTGTGGCATACGCGGATTTTGTCATCGACAAATTTGTACTGATAAAAGAAATTTTGACTAATAGGATTGATGATGCGAATATTTCTCCGTCAATTCATAAATCTACAAGGAGTTCTTACTTAGCGATCTTTGATGGGCAGTTTGCCAACATTTGCATTCCAGGACCGTGCCAACTCATATTCTTTATCAATATTGCATTTACTGTCGATAATGTTCAATTTGAGAAGATAGCCATTGTCAATTTAATTAAGGTGAAATGTGCGGTTGATTATCAGTGGTGTTCCATGGATTCTACATCCCTCTAACTCACCGATAATAGTTCTGTCTATCCGCAGTTGAACATTTTCAGGATGCGTTAACTATTTTGGCGAAGAAAAATATCAGTATCAGAGTGAGTGTGCCTCTGTGAACGGTTTAATAGAAGACGATTACAAAATACTAATAGCAGATTGTGTTACTTGCTTCAGAAGGGGATATATTTACATTGTCGGCACAGTATAACAACTCTGGCATGAAAACAGCTGCTGGTTTGAAGTACCAGAAACCCGCATTACTAAGTAGTTTACTATTGTACGGATGAAGAGCCAGGCAGAATTAGTGAGACCTCGAGCCTGTCAACGTTAGCAACTCGCACGTTTCTGAAGCATAATCCGTTGACAAGCTATGAAGATATTCCCAAATTCCTCGTAGCTATACTAGGCAGTATCAACCCTACGTCCTATTACATGGCAGATATGACATTCACCTGACTACCAATTGGCGTGTTCATTTAGTTTAGTAATGCGCACAAAGCAGATGAGGTTTCAACAGAGGCTTCCGAGGTCCAACGAGAGGAATGACTTTTATATCTTGGAAATATCATTCTTCTCGGTATTATATATTAACAGATGTAGTGTAGTAGACAATGAATTTAAGGTCGCCCTTACCTTAACGTGAATCAATAATGGGTTGCCGTACATGATAGAAAGCGTCAGATACGACATTCAATATTTAAAAACTTGGCATACAATTCAGTGGCCGATGATGTTGTTCGTGAATTTAACTCCTTCTAATGAGGGACGGAGCAACTCGCTTGCTGAATTAGCTTTCGGAACCGCTCATACAAGTGAAGGAATCAATCAGACGTTCTGCTGTTTGTCATTCTAGCAAACCCGGGCGCCCGAAAGTAACGAATCCAGGGGCTCGTCATCTGACAAACTCGGTGACCATGGTGAAAAGAAAATCGCTTCCAGTGGCATGCTGTTGGAATCAAATTACTAAAACAGTGGCCGTCCTGTTTATTCTCATACATGACTATCGGGGAAAAACCCCCACCAAATTAAAATTGGTACTGTTCCAGCAGACAAGGTCCCAAATGATATGACAAGTATATGCAAATATACTTAACAGGTGCTAGTTTCGGTGATAAGTAGAGCTCATCCACCTGGAATTATTAATAGAACACAAACTATTTCCTTTCCAACTACTACCCAAATACCAAAAGTGTACTGGACAATGCATAAAACACCATACATAGTTAGATTTATAGCTAGATACATAAGTTGTACAACCAAACTATGCCAACTTTGTTACAAGTTAAAGTTAATTCATTTCTGAAAGCAATATTGTGTTGCCATTTAAAAAAAATTCAGATGTTGAATGAAAGAACTAAATGATGGGGAAAGATAATTACCAGACGCGTATCCACTTGGAATTTCTCCACTATATGTATTATTATTATTTCTCCAAGGAATCGTGTTGAACACTTAGTAGTGACACTCAGTAACATGAGATTATAATATAATATAATATAATGCTGAGGAGCAACACGAACTTGATAATGTGATGCCTAGCACTGTAATATCACTTGTCTTTATTACACCGTGTGAACGACCTGTCTGTGCCTTGTGTGCTGTCCTCGATGTTTTATGTGGATGGAGGGTGTCTGGTTCCATGCTGCTTCAAAGATTTATTCTTTGAAGTAGCAGAAACGCAACTTGGCTTGGTGATGCTTAGTTGGTTCGTCGCGATATGACTGAAACAATGTTGAAAGCGACGTCAAATCCTATTCACTCGCTCAATATAATATAATGTAAGTGTTCAATAAAACTGTTCACGCGGCATATTACTGACAGAAGTCATGAGGTTTTGAGAGTTTTGAGGCAGTATTAGGGTTATACTTTTCGAGAAGTTTCTTTTGTTTATTAAGGTGCGCGAACTTTTCAGAGCATTATTGTAGAAACGTTTTCAAACATGACAATTCTACCAAATTGTCGAACGAGACTATTCTACCAAATTGTCGAACGAGACTATTCTACCAAATTGTCGAACGAGACTATTCTACCAAATTGTCGAACGAGACAATTCTACCAAATTGTCGAACGAGACTATTCTACCAAATTGTCGAACAAGGGTATCCCAACAATACTTGTCGAACTATTTCATCAAACGCTAAATATTGGTGGACCGCTAATTAAATAACATGTACGATACTCTACAGGTTATAATCTAATCAATTGATTGACTGTTTTACAAAGCTGTATCGAGCTATGTGAGATCATAAGTATAGAGTCGCAACACACCTTAATTGCCTTGTAGTTTGAATGCTGCACTCAAGTGGAATCGAGATAAAACGTGTAATTCCATCTGGTGTATAAGTTTAGGCCGATAAGAAATGTGTAAACGTATTCACCAGGGCTAAACAAAGTTCCCATTAGTTTAAGGTGGATTTATTCATATAGCTGTTACGGTTCTTGAACTTGACATCCTTGTTCAGCCTAAACTCTTATCCCGGTGCCCCACGCCTAAAAATTACTGACGTACTTACACCACTAATTTCTTAACTGGCGTATCGAAATTCATCGTGCAGCATCGACCTTTCTTTGATGGGAAAATAATTATCGCTCAAAGTAAATCTGGCAACACCTGTACACATTCCCTCACTTTGAATGTCACTTTGAATGCCAACATGTTTGGTTCTATTAGCGAGTCCCAAAGCGATATATTACAGCATGGGACTTATATGTCATATGGCTCTGTCAGTATGTCAGCACCTCTTCCCACTTCCCTTATATGCGTTGTAATTGTATGTCCGTCATCACATGCTGTTTTAATCTGACTTCTGCATACACTAATCATACACAATCTGTGTGAAACTGCATACATGCATACTCTATGAGCTGGATAGCGTCATTTATCGTATACCTTTAACGTTATTCGCACTAATTCATGCTTCTTTTTTACCACTGGTCAACTACGCTACACGTGACCAAACAATCCCTTTGTTACACGCCCTTATATATTGAGGCCGGGCAGTTATGTGCATAATGTGGCAGAAATTGACCAATCGAGGCTAGGAATATCACCATCCCCATGGTGACAGATGCGCGCATATTTTTGTCGTCTGTCGGCTTCATCGATGAGTCGACCACGATCTCGTCGAGTTTGACTCTAGCTTCCCTTCATAACATTTCGTTGAAGTTATGTTTTAAACGATTCATTAAAGTTCTCCACACTATCTATCTGTTCAATGGCAGTATCGTTGTCGATAAATTCTACTGAGAGTACAATTTTCGAAGATTCAGGGTAGGCCCTACACGTATTCGTAGGCATTCAGTTGCATGGACTCAGATTTGATTATTATCATGTTATAGACAGATATGGATTTAACTGGTATATGACATTAATAAGTTTTGTTTTGATATCGGCGATATTTTACGGCACTATGGCCCAAGCAGTGAAGGCGGATTTTCATACACGGTCTCCGAGGTTTTGCGCCCTCACACAGCCAAGGTTTTTTTCTGTGTGTAGTACTAACATCCCGTCTCATTACAATTAGCTTGATATTAGTGGGGAGCACACGCTTAATCTCGGCATGATCATTTCAACATCGTCAGCGCGAATAATCCTTTATCTCGAATTTATTGCTATTTTCAGATGTACATGTAGGTTAGAGTGAGGTTAGACTTTCAAATTGACAACTGGTTGATAGTATATTGTACTTTAGTGAGATCCAATAATGCGACAGACAAGAAACAGGTGTTGTTAATTCAGTCGAACGAAGACATGCGTCGCTGATGACCGTTCGCGGTTAACTTAATAATCCACTACATTAACGTATTCGGTCGAACATTTATACTTCTAGAACTCGTCCACGTTTTATCCGAGTCTTAAATCGCCTTCGCTGAAATTCTCAGCACCATAACGTTGGACGCACAAGAGGACAATTGACCAGTGACAAGTTCAAAACAATAACTATATCTAAGTTTGTCTCTGTAGATAGGAAACGTAACAGGAGGTTGAAATAACCGGCTATTTTTAATGTGGTAAGTTGAAAATAGCCAAAGCATGAGCTTTCTCAAACTCCCATTTTATGGTATTTTGACAATGTTCAGTTTGACAGTTTGTTTCTCGACAAATCATTTGGCACCAAACGTTCACATAGACGGATTTATAAAAAAATTGAATATTAGACAAAATGACAAAAGAGTCATAATTACATAATCGCCGACTCTTGATGCTTCAAAAGCCCACCCAAACATGGGAACATTTTTAAATCGATCACTGCTACTCATTTCGAAGGAGACTGGAGATTACTTTAACATAGTCAAGGGCTGATGAAGTGTTCCTCCAATAATCAGAGCAGTCAAGAAGTACGATCAATACGCCACTGAACTGTACATCGCACGCTGACGCTAAAATACGATTGTAGTGTGCAAGATCTTCGGCGTAACCTGTGTCTGAATCCACTTAACCTGGGGCCAAGGACCGTTTGAATATCATGTGTTTTACATCTCCATGGTGTCCAAATGAGCAGTCACAATCAAGGCATGACTTTAGTTAAATACTTAGGAAAACGACTAGGAATTCAGTTGAATAAAGAATAATAGTCAGTGATTAGGATTTTATGTTTTGAACATCATCATGCCTTGCTGACGTCATTGAACACTGTTGACCGTTTCTCTCCTGTAGGAAACCATCTTGCGGTTTTTATTATTTTTATTTCATACACATTTGGAATTGGTGCTACCTGTCATACATGTATGTAATAGGTCTTCATATTATTGACGCCGAAACTATTTTCTGGGCGACGGCTGAATATTGAATGTCGGGTTTCCATTGATGAAATCGTTCTAAAATTCTCAAAACAATGATTGTGACTGCGATCATTTCGATCTGATGTATATTAAAACTAGATTTATTGTCTCTAATTCGTCGTATTTATATGTATGTGCGCGGATGGTGAAATAAAATACAAACTAATGAGTATGAAGGCGACAATGGCAGAGACAATAACAAATATTTTTTTATATCTAATCGAAATTGCAAGTTCACAACTATAGTCAATGACCTCATGTTCTGGTGGAAGACGATCTAGGAAGAGCATAATCAATAACTGCTTCTTTGTCGCTTGGATGAAAATGCGAGACATTACCGTTGTTATGTGAGTATATTTATTCTGGCAGAAGGACACAGCTGCTGGTTGAAGTACCCGTGCAGCAAGTCTCCCATCGTCCCGATAGAAATCCAGACAGAATTAGAGAAGACTCCCGTCTGTCAACGTTAGAATATGACACGTTTCCAGAGCAAAATCCGAGGGCTTGCTATGAAAAAAATGTCAAATGTCTCGCAACTAAATATTAGAAACGTGAGCTTGTTTTAATTATCCGGTTCTCATCTCAACTCACGTGGGCTTACGTTGCAGGCTTGATAGACAGTTATCTGTCCAACCAGATGTCGACCTACACAAACGATTACCTATAGACGAGGCTATTAGCTTCCGATAATAAAACGGATTTGCAGAATCTTGAAATTAATCTACATCGGTAAATCTTTTACAAAATGATACATCTGTCTAGAAAAAAATTATAATTATTAAATAATATTTTTGAAGTATCACATATACATGCCATGTAGCGCTGTGATATTATATTTGCTGCAGATAAATGTGTGCTGGTGAATGTGGATTGTTTCCCACAAGGGGCTCTGTATCCTTTGTTTGTCTTTCGTTTTTGAGAAATGTGCCATGGCGAGTAAGGACATGTCGTAAAATTGCCATGCCGTTTTTTCCAAACCATTAAACACTGAGGTCAGATATCTGTACATTACGGTAACCGTCATAACCCGAGACCATGTGTCTTTACATTACGGTAATCGTCATGTACTGTGGCCAGATATCTGTACATTACGGTAACCGTCATAACCCGAGACCAGGTGTTTTACATTACGGTAATCGTCATGTACTGTGGCCAGATATCTGTACATTACGGTAACCGTCATAACCCGAGACCAGGTGTTTTTACATTACGGTAATCGTCATGTACTGTGGTCAGATATCTGTACATTACGGTAACCGTCATAACCCGAGACCAGGTGTTTTTACATTACGGTAATCGTCATGTACTGTGGCCAGATATCTGTGCATTACGGTAACCGTCATAACCCGAGACCAGGTGTTTTTACATTACGGTAATCGTCATGTACTGTGGTCAGATAACTGTACATTACGGTAATCGCCATACATCGAGACTAGGTGTTTTTACATTACGGTAATCGTCATACTGTGGCCAGATATCTGTGCATTACGGTAACCGTCATAACCCGAAGACCAGGTGTTTTTACATTACGGTAATCGTCATGTACTGTGGTCAGATAACTGTACATTACGGTAATCGCCATACATCGAGACTAGGTATCTACATGCCATGTAGCGCTGTGATATTTATAATTGCTGCAGATAAATGTGTGCTGGTGAATGTGGATTGTTTCCCACAAGGGGCTCTGTATCCTTTGTTTGTCTTTCGTTTTTGAGAAATGTGCCATGGCGAGTAAAGGACATGTCATCATCAAAATTGCCATGCCGTTTTCAAACCATTAAACTGAGGTCAGATATCTGTACATTACGGTAACCGTCATAACCCGAGACCAGGTATCTGTGCGGTAACCGTCATACACTGTGATTAATATGTAAATTACGGTAACCGCCATACAATGTGACTACATGTATATATATATGTACATTACGGTAATCGTCATACACTGAGATCAAATATCGGTACATTCAGGCAGCCATCATACACTGTGAACAGATATTTGTACATTACAGTGCCATGATACTGGCGGAGAATGTGGTTTTTCAATCGCGGTTAACGAGATTTTGCGCCTGCTCTGTGTTTCTGAAAGTCCTTGAAGGGTGCCGTAGTCCTTCAATTGACAACTAATTTGTACTTTATAGACAGAATCAGGAATTCGACAGACAAGATCCAGGTATTGTTAATATAGTTGGACGAAGACATGCGTCGATGAAGGCTGTTCGCTGTTAGATTCCTAATCCACTAACTTAACGCCTTAGATCTCAATTCATTAATGTCTATGGTCAAGGTCTGGTACAAAACCCCAATTGATGCAGCAGTGGTCGAAAATTTAGCCTTCTACAGTTCGTCAACGTTTAGCTCGAGTTTTGAATTGCGTTCCCTGACGCTACGCACATGACGGAAATTGAGCTGTCAGGC
>JAVTVY010050823.1:0-27894 GCA_036873755.1 Hanleya hanleyi
GTGCCAGAGACTGAACACCGGGCGCAATGGGAAGGAAAGTTTTGTAAGAAGAAATGTTCGAAAAATGAACGGTGAGTTGGAATCCCTCCGGAGCGCCAAGCTCGATCTTGAACACTGCCATCTTACATTGCTAACAGTCTGTCATATTTATAACCAAATGTCGTTTGGTGGTAAATAGCCTGGTAGAATTAGTTTCTGCAAAAATGTATTTTGACGGAGACTGAAATCGTCACGTTTCATACGGGATATAGAAAATACTACTAGATCGTATATGTATACGCCATACGTAGGCCACTCCGGGTTATTATTCACATCTCTCGCCGTAGAGTCGACCTGAGGGACAGCCTTTTTCGTCTGTGATGTCCCGCTTGGTCCATCGGTTGTTTCCTTCAGATAGGAATCTGTACTCACAGTTGTCTAGCTGATATTGAAAATTCAGAACAAATATAGTATGTATGATGGGTCAAGACCATCAGTGATTTTGTATTATGGTCACAAGAGAACGTATGTAGGATGGTGCGAAGCCCTGTGTGAACAGTATCCATTCATTGTGCCACGATACAGTGCCCACGTAAACGAAACCAGTCCAGCTCGGTTCTTGTATATTTGGTTGATTCTCGGAAGGCTACAGATACATAATTCCACGTTTCCGTTTACTCCCCGATCTGTCTGGCAATGCAAAACATTAAATATTTGTTTTCTTATATCCAGTCTTTCGAGTGCATGGTTCTCACTCCACAAGAAGTTGGTGTAACACCGGGCAAGTTTCTGAACAGCATAACAGTAAAATAATGATAAATACGATCGTACTGGATAGTAAATGCGGTAATAATATTGATTAACAGGAAGAATGAATTGAAAAATTATTAGTAAAAGATGATCAATTAAAATGACATGAACTTACTTGACGAAATATTAATTCACACGCGTTAAGATACGGAACAAAAAGCACGAATAAACGAGATTGACAAGAATCCATATATAACAGCTTCAGTTCTAGGCATAAACTGCGCCCAATATATAGCTGTCAGATCTGCACAAGTTGGTATATTCAATCTAGATAAACCAAGATGATATATCGTGGAATGTTTCATAATATTATATTTACGTTTACTGAGATGGGTAGATATCGTTATTAGAACTATAGCAATAACTTAACAATGCATGCCTAAAAGATTAATTGTATGATTGAGCTTTTCGGAACGAAAAACAGATAAACAAATTGGCTTGTGCTATTGCTCAATCTTGAAATAAAAAAGCACATCTGTTTTCATCTATGTATAATTTGTACCGATCTTGATTTATACAAAGTTCATCAACTAAATGCTGCATGAAGTTGTATGACATCATTCTTAAATCAATTGTCCTATATGCCAGTGGAATTTGGAATTTATACAGTGAATAACCGCTTACCGCCATCTTGGCTGATTTATCGGTGTTGCAAGCGATGTTGTTCGTCAGTGCAAGTTTCCAACCTCAAACAGCTGTGGTTTTCAAACTACCTGATTACTAAACGAAGTATAAGTCATATATCTGGTATATAAATAAGTTTTGATTCGTAAAATACGCATTTTGTAAAGAAAAAGCGGTTCTGAATCGAGCGGATCGCCGCAACGCTGACAGGAAATGAAACTACACCCGGTTCATCCGCGTATGATTTTCACAAAAATTTCGCAGAATATCGAGAATGACTTCAGATTTGGACAGATACATAGTATCAGTCGATCCATCCATTAATGATACTTATATGGATCGTTGACTGTCAGTCAGTGTACTCGTACTCAGTGCAGCCGTCAGCGTTTCACCCTGTGCCTTGGTTTACCTGTATATGGCGAGATTCTGCTGGTGGACGTTTCGTCCCCGAGGCCCGCCCCCTATACAGACCTTTTGGTCTTTGATATATGTTGACATTTGTGGGAAGTTGATGCTGGGTCGACATCGTACGGAGCCGTAAAAGGGACATGGAAATTATTTTTTTCAGCCCCTATTTTTTTTTTTTTTTTTTTTTTTAAGTCGTTATGGCTATTTTTTATTTATTTTTTTTTATTTTTTTTTATTATGTCGTTATAACGACTTAATTGACCAATGAAATTGCAGCATTAAGTCGTTAGAACGACTTATTAAGTCGTTATAACGACTTAATCCACCAATGAAATTTCGTCTTACTTCTGCAGCTTTTATTTTGTTAACTGACAACTGCCCTCAAAACAGCGTTTAGATATGCAGTATGAAGTCTGATAATGCCATTGAAGTAATAAACTTTGGATAAATTGGAGAGATATGTAGGCTATAGAGGTGGGAAAAGTTGACGACGTCTGCCGACTAAAAGGCAACCCTATGACTCTATGCCCAAACCCGCCAATTCACATGGCTTCTCTGTGTTGGTCCGATAATATCGTCAAATTGTTTTGCTCGCCACCCTCCATTACAGATAATTGAGGAGCTTGTAGCGTTGGCTCGGGCGGTATGGCGGCTCACTTCAAAGAATTAAAAATGGGTCAGACATGCTGATAATTGTATAGGTAGCCGTAGTCCACTCCTAAACAGCCAAGCGAAAAAATGTGAAATGCAGACGGATATTACTAACACCTATTCAGGCACGGCGGAGCCGGGGGAGAGGGGTGGGATGGGTTGAGGGGCTAAACACTGGATTATAGTTTTGATGATTTTTCGCAGAGAATAACACATGTGATACAAGTGCCGTAATCCTACTATCATAATGCACCACAACACAGCGTTTGCATGCGTGAATTCGACACTTTCTGGGAGAGCCGTTCATAGATTGAACAAGACTGAACTTATGGAGTTTTACATCCAGTTATGAAAAATGGAGAGACCCATGCAATCAAAAACATGAGAGTGGGAACTGAGCTCCGGATCGAGCAACGGTTTAATGTTCATTCAAAACAAACAGAAAATATACCGTCAAAATGCACCAAAAACAAAATAAATCGAACATAATGTATGTAGATTAACTTTCACTTTTGTTTCGCATAAGCACGCATCGATATTGAAAAGTATCAGACCTTATGCCCCCATTTGACATTCTGGTAAAACACATACAAATCAGGACTAACACTTCACACGTGGAGCGCTCGTAGCCATAATGTTTGCATATTCAACATTGAAATATAGTACGCTCACAAACCACATAAATAGATGTCTGTTTAATATATCAATAGATACTCTGATTACATAATCCACATTCGTTTATTTTACATATAATTTCAAGATATTATTTCTACGTGAAATTCCAGGGTTCGCTGACCTCTCTCTTTTTACAGGTCTAATGGGGGGGCGGGACCCCTGACCCCCACCCCCCGTAGATCTGCCCTTGATAGTGCCTATCTAAACGCTGTTTCACCGGGGAGTTGTCAGCTAACAAAATAAAAGCGGCAGAAGTAAGACGGAATTTCATTGGTGGATTAAGTCGTTATAACGACTTAATAAGTCGTTCTAACGACTTAATGCTGCAATTTCATTGGTCAATTAAGTCGTTATAACGACATAATAAAAAATATAAAAAAAATAGGGGTTGAAAAAAAATTTCCATGTCCCTTTTACGGCTCCGTATAAAACCGATATTACCTGTAAAACTTTTTATTCACTGACACAATTGTTGATCGCGAAATGGATATACACCATGGGAGATATTTAGCATAAACTTAATTAGAGGCTAGCTAAAAATACAGATAAATCAGACTATCAAATAACAGGATACTCATGATAATAAATTTAACAATGTAATTAGATAGAACTATTATTTATATAACGTTTCATTTCCTGTAAATGAAGCTATAATGAAACTTAACAGATTACCCATGCACAGATTCCTTCACGTTATGCCGCTGTGACTTTGCTGCCCGATTGCAAGAGATATTTTGATTTAAAACTACCTGTCCTCGTTTGTAATATTGAAATGCACACTAGACAAATATGCATCAATGCGGTATTCACTAATCAATTACAAGCGTCTGGTCTTCATAATTTATCCGTCGCCCATTAAAGAATATCCGCGTCCATAGTCTAAAGACATATTCCATATAACAGAAATAGTACCAAATTCAAAAGGACAATCATGGTATACATCAACATAGGCTAGTTTCATCAAGAGAGAAGCAGTTTTCAATGATGCCGGCAAGACATCATGATGTTCCAATAATATCAAATCCGTATCGCTGATCAGTATTCGTAATCCATATGAACTTCGTTGTAAAGCCGTCATCTGGAGAATGATGTATCTCAGTCACGCTTTGATTGTGACTGTTCATATGAGCACTGTAAAGGTTGAAGTACATGTATTCATAATACCAACCATGCCATTTAAATGACCACTTATACGTATTTCATCGAAACTTGTGTTTTCCTTGTTATGTTATACGAGAGGTGAAGTGTTACAGGCTTATGGCACCTGTGTAACCAAGATTGAAAATCAAGGTCAATAAATGAAAAAATACACATGGAAAGCCACTATTTTTTATAAAGATTGAATAAACTTTTGTATACTATACTTAATATATTGTTAAAAGAGGACTGCCGTCTATTGTGTGTTTACGAATCTAGAACTGCTCAAATTGGCGGACATACTCAGGCGATTTACTTCGACCTAATATCCCAATATCCTAAACTCAGATATAATATCACGGAATATTATATCTGAATTCAGCGCTATATAAATCCCGTGAAAATTTGAAACTACAATTGTTAGCCAATCATCACGTGGCAAGCTTGGTGAAACAATTTCAAAATCACGCCCACCGTAATTACACACAGTAACACGTGGACTAATATATTAACATTATCGGGAAACAGTATCCAAATATGGCATCATTTCCAGGCAGTGTGCTTGGTAAACCGTGAAGATCAAAGTGTTTACTCCCGCCGAAAAGTCTGGTTTTGTTATGGGGCTAAACGTCAATCATTGTCAGAGAGAAAAGGCAGAAATTGTCGCGATTGGCTTATTATGGGATCTCGTAGAATATCGGCGAACATTTCGCACGAAGTTTTCATAGCGTTACGTCTAGATGGTATTCCTCTGATTTACCATCTTGGTTTACCTATATTGCCTAGAATCCCAGCTTCGATTAATGAAAAATGATAACTTGAATCGAATTGCCTGCTCCTGTCCGTGTCTACACCCCATCAGTCATAGGGTGATGATTTGCACGGTAAAAATACAAATAATAAAATTAACTAATTTAGTTTACATCGTCCGAGATTTCTCAGATATATAATTAATAACCTGATCATTCTGACGGGTCTGAATCCTACATACATTCATTTGGCATGTACAGTCAGTTGATGTAATAATTTGTTGCATGGCGTTGAAGTGTTAATGCTTTGCCAATTAATCCCTTGTTATTATAGATTGGGTCACGAGGACATCATCTGCTGTACGCATGTAACATTATATTATTCATATATATTCCCTTAATTCATAGACCTAAATCTTAACAATTTCCTGTCACATGCAGACTTAGCCTGAAGTGGACGACAAGAGCTTAATACATTTAATGGCTTGGCACAATTCAATTCACTTCTACATTAATTGCTAAACTTGAGATATATGTATTCTTTTGGTTTGCTGCCGTGGTGGTTCGTTTTACATCTAAGCATGAAATGGGATGAATGATTGTGTTATAACTTAAGTATTAACAAACGCAAGAAAAGCCAGTATTTCCGATAAAGAATATCTTTCTGTGTGATGCTACCTATTTTACTAATGAGCTGAACTGGCTTTTATTCTGAGAAAATAGCGATGGTCGTGTATGAACTATTGAATTTATTCGATGAGTTTTGTTTTCATTTTCCTGCATAAAATTGATCAATGTAAACTCAATTTAGTCTACAATTTATTGTATGGTATATTTCCTTCTTGCGAGTGTTGATTGCCATTTTTATGTGGTGATGATGTATTTTTGGAAAACCATTTCTATGCATTATCCACTACTATGCGGCCACGAAATTAAAATTATAGATCGCATAGGTTGGCCTGTATGGGGCAAGATGACTAGTGTTGCGCTACAGTGCGAAGCAAAATACTTGAGCTGCACGGTGGTCTTGCCTGTAATGGGTGCTCTCGGTTACAGATTTGCCGCCATTGTAGCTGTAGAAATCAAGTACTAACCTTGGTTATCTTATAGTATTGGACCCTCCTACGGAGGGCCAATTACTAACTGATGCAGCAACAACAACATTTTTCAAGTTAAACAGACTTTTATGCAGATTTTGAGAACGAAAACGAGGCCCGGCTACGTCATGGTTCAACTGAGGCAGTCACGTGGTTGTGTATGAAGATTAGCTAGGATGGCTCCTATAAATAGTGACCCAATGAGAATGCTCGTCTTATACGGGAGACAGCTGGAACAGCACGCCGACACTATCTGTTAATATGGCACGTTTATTTAACAGAGACCAACAGTCTATAACCATGGTTACCTGCTAGATGTCATAACGTCAAAAAACATGCTGAACTAAAAGCACCTTAAATGGATTCCTCGGTGTATGCATTTACTTCCTCGTCCAAAAGTCCATTTTACTGATAAAAGTCCAACGATATCACAAAGAGGAAGATATCTGTTAGTCAGACAGGAAATTTTAAAGGGTGAATTCTACTTCCGCGTTTGTATATGACCACCGAGATGTCGCTGTGGGCACCCATCCTTGTTTTCTATATTTGCTGAAATACTGGGCAAGTATTGTACACCACACTGAAGAATCATGTCATACAATCGAACGTTGAACGTCCAGGAGATTTATTGCTAGTGAACGCGATGCAGGGAATTGGCGTGAAGGGGTCGTTTGTGCATACTGTATGTACGTTTGTATACCATTGTGTACGTTTTTCAAATGAACAGTCAGGAAGAGCGGCCTGATACATTATATATTCAAGACATAAAGATAAGATAAGATACTTTATTTATTGTCGGTTTTCACAAACAGTAAAACATTAGCGCACTAAGGAGCTATTATCACCGATATTAAAGAAAGGACAAATAAAAGGTAAATGAATAAACGAATCGTTGTCAGTCCAGGAGAATCCACGAGAGACAAATATATATGATGAATGGAAAACTTTTGACGGGTTAATCAGTAAACGAATCCAACCCCCAGAACCCCCTTTGACTCTTTACAGTGTACCAGCGACCATTTAGAAATGTCAAATCGCGGATATGATCAATATAATGATTTGCAAAACTGAACTTTTCGGATATAATTAAGGCAACTCCTCCAAGTCAGCTAACAAATATTCTTCAGATAATTATTAATGTAAATATTACTTTTGTTGGTCGAGGACTACAGAACGATTACCGAAAGTCTCATTGGTCATCTATGTACGAACAGTCCAAAGGGATATTCCCAAATAGTTGCCAATTCCTTAAATGACAATGATCAGTTTCTAATATGTACAATCCCTGGTGGTGAGATGCACAATACTATAGGGTTGTGGTGCAACTCCCCTTGTACACGTTCATAAAGCTAGAACGCGGTTCGCAGTTCGCATTTCGTTATTCGACGGGACCAGCCATTATTTCCTCAGATATGGAGAAAAAGTTTTGTAATTTTTTTTATTATGAGTACTTTGATCTCCAAACTCTGCATAGTAAGAGAGAATATACTGCTCTATATGTTTCGTTAAACTAACTCAGATCCTCAGAAACGCCACTTGCTCATCAGTACCGATCCCGTTTTATTCCCATAATTTGCCTAGCAGTGGCTGAGCAGAACTATGCATTTTTTTCATGCACAGTACCATGGGTCAAGACTCTAATATGGCGAAGCACACATTATGGAAATTGTATCTCGTTACACGTGCAGTATTCACTACTTCCAGTAGCGTTATGACACGAAGAAGTCCGTATGGAGTCCATACTACTCGATGAAAATATTTCGTCAAATAACCCAGAGAATAGGGAATGACCAACAGGATGTCAGTTGGGTTTAAATTACTAGTTTTTAGATATCTTTCCTAATAAAACAAGCGCTGGATGAGCGCAAAGACCTCCGTCGAGGCAACAGGGTCAGTAGGGGAATAGTACATCACTGAATAACATAGGGCCGGATGCCAAGCTCAATTTTGCATTTGTTGGACGTTAACTTCACCAATGGTAATTAATCTGAGATTGAGGGTTCCCCACTAGCATGTCCAGCTAGGGATGTGGAAGTCACATTCCCCGCAAATAATATTTCTTTGATTTCACGTGCTTGAAATATTGGGGTATGGAATAGAGTATATTGATGGAAAACCTGGAATACTGCTTGAGACATTAGGCCCCTTCCCACCCACACCTCCCCATGAGAGGACGCCCCCATCCAAATCAACACGTTAGCGGCAGAAATGAGACCCTGTGTGCCTAGTTTTACCAACTTGCTTGTGATTTTATGCTATAGGCCCTACACATCAACACTTCATATTTTGTACATGTACAGTATATCCTCATTGACAGAATCCTCTACAAAACACATCTGATTTTACCGACACTCCGTTCTGATCTGTCTCAGCATCATGTGATGATTCAATGAGCTCGGAATAATTTTGTATACTGGTGTTACAGGTCACTTTCACCATAATGTATCAATTACCATGGACTTGTACATGTATCACATTCATATTGAATGGTGATGGCTGATGAGAATATTGCCCATATGGAACAAATGGCTGGATTCCAGCGAATAAAAAGTTCATGTTAATCATAAACAACATACAATTAATAATACTATCAAATAATTATGTATATTCCTTGTCGACATCAATATAATACAGACAATATTATGACTGAATCATGGTAACAGATATTCAAGGGTATATATGTCTACACTAAACTGAAGGAGACCCATGATGCGTATTATATTATGTTGTAAAACTTCACTTGCTAATCTCGATTATGTTGCTTATTGTGAAAATAAATGAAGTTATGAAAATAAATTTAGTATGATTGCCCATTACCCTCAAATTAGAAATATCTTCAGCAGCTAAAGTTAAGCCAATCATAACAATAAAAAACACCATGGTATTGTTGTAATATCACCCAGGTATTGATCTTTGGTTAAGAATGTAATGAGATACATATACCTGTTCTTTGTGTTATTCTGTATGCAGTTCATTCTGTATGTATTTTATACATGTACATATACCAGAAGTGGAATTGAAATTTGAATAAAATAATCAAAATATGTTCGGTTTTTACCTCTACTCAGGAAATGAAGTCTTTGTTTCTAGAAGCTAAATCATTTCAGACACATTCAAGTCCTCACCTGGTCAAGGGAGATAATTTTGTAAAAAAACAAAAAAAAAAACAAGTTTAGATCCACACTGGCGCAGACCAGAAAGTTTTATGACCTTTGATGATATTTGTGGAGCATGCTGCAGGACTTCAACTTTCATGAATCTGATATTATCCGCACAATCCCATTCTGCATGATATTTTTGCCATAGCACCGATAAACTAGATCCCTTCATTTATTTCCGGCGGCGCTGCGCCGCCGGATATCTGAATTCAGTAAACATGGGAGCGGCCATCTTGATATTGGACGAGTAACAGGTGTTTTCTCGAGCCATACTTCACAGACGTGCCGTGGATTGATCCAACTAGTTTCATATCGTAAAACGACAGGATTGCATCACCCGTTCGTGGTTAACACATTAATATTAATTCTGTTATAATGAATTCATCGAATAAATGTCCTTTAGTACTATTTTATTATGGCTGAGAGACCAAATCGATGACCATACATGATCAAGTTATTCACCTGTACCATGTGTACGTCTGCAGCAAAATGTTTGAGATTGAACTGCGAGTTTCTAAAAACTCGAAAAAACACGCGGATCGGATTGATGTGTAGAGAAAGTCGATCTAGGCTTAATTTACAATGACACACATCAATAAAGAAATAGTGGCTTGATGATGGGTCGCATATAATGCCACAGCGCGAACTCTTACATCAGGCTATGTGAAGTGTCTTAATACGTCAGCCAGAGAACATTACTTTCAAAGTCCTAGTTTGACATGCGGTTCATGTGCCCATTTTGCCAGCAAGCACTTAACTTCCGGCTAACCCCACACTTTCCAGATGGGTCCTTGCGCGAACTACATTAGTCAAACCTTTAATGAAAACAAACAAATCGACGTTTTTTTTTAACCATAATGGTGCATCGTGACCTGTATTCACCAGTTGCACACATAATCGGCTTGTAATACGCAGATTATAAGCTACAAACGTTTCCGCCGGCATTGATGCATCTGCATCAATAAGTTTTCTTGTGTGGTCTAGATCCAGGAGCTATTGGGAGCTGCAGGTTTTGTAAAAGTTAGATCCAATTATTCTGAGAGCAGGAATGAAGTCCGGCATGGTTGTTTTAAGTTAGAACTGGGCATCCTTGAAAATGTCTGACCGATTGACACATGTATCACTCTGCCGGTGGTCATTACATGCGTAATGTTTATTTCCTGAGGAATCAGCTGATATCCAATGTGGGGGGGGGGGGGGGCCAATCACTGACTCTGATTTTCACCACCTCTGTCATTCCACACCTTTCTGACACAGCTGAACCAATCAATAGTCTGTTTTGGTTTTTCCATTTCATCCAGTACATCCATTGTGTAACAGTCCTGTTGCATCTGATATCAGAAGTGCTAACCCTGCAAGTTGGAATCAATTGTATACATATTTAATATCAAAACTCACTTCACTGAAAATGTTTATGGCCTTCATTATATTTTATTCTTTCGTCATACACAACAAGATGAAATCCATCATACCAGTTCGCACCTTTCATACGTGTACTTAATAGAACTGGAACCTGACCATGTTACAATAATTTGCAAAAGTATGAAATGAGAACTGAGTACTATGAGAACTTAATCCAATCTATGAGTGATCAATAATATGAATTCTGAAGAACGATGATGGATCTTGACCACTGGTTGGATTGTTGGAGTTCATGTTAGTGGCATGAGTATGATAATAATCCAGTATATCATAATCTAGAACAGGATTGTTTATATCAGTAACTTCTCTATGGAGCAATATTTTGACAAACGAAAATTAGATCATAAAAGAGAATATGTATACTGTGTTTGAGGAATATTTCTGCCTCCCCAATGGAAGGCGAAATTTGAATGAATGGTCTGTGTTGTCAGTGTGTCTGATGTCCCCCTTGCAAAAACAAGAAAATTTTCTATGTAATTTATTATTTATTGATATATTTATTGATTTTCTTTTTGTCTAATTGTCTTCTGTTCAAGTCATTTGGCATCGGTAAAACCTGAAATGTATATCATGATCTCCTTATTTCATCTAGTGATAGTGTCTCTTTGGTTCCAGATCACGGGGCTGAACAAAGCATGTGAAATGTGATCCATGCTATCAGTCAAAAATCTCAATAATGTAGGCCTACATGTGGAATGTAGACACTCCTTTGTTTCAGCTACAATTCAGAATAAGTTTTCAGAAAATTATCAGGTTTTAACAAGCAAATTATTCTTCATCAACAAGTGTCACAGCACACAATGTGGGTGTCACTAAACTGTTAGGATAAATGAAAAGAAAAGTATATGTATATTATTTTTCAGCTTTATTAAATAAGTTTACAGACTCACGCAGGTAGATCAGTTTGGTGCTTCTGCAAAATCAAACCATTATTCAACTGCCAAATGCCAAGATAAATAGCCCCCCCCCCCCGGAAATATAATTTATCAGCAAAATTTAGAATAACTGTTTTTAAACAACCAGGCTGGTGGATATCATCAACTGAAAGAAAACAAGTATCAGTAAAATCAGGGCATCGTCGATTGTGCTGTTGTCTTCCAGTCAGTCAGTCAGTTTGATATGCAACAACAACAACTTAGAATATTTGGTTGGCTTCTACATAAGTCATCAGCCGACAAATACTCTACGATGTATAGAAATGACGGGTGGTGTACTATGAATCATTGAGTTGTAATGACATCAAATGGCGACAATAAACTTACCAGAAAAACGGCAAAAAATCGCATTGTCCGACTCTACATGCTGGAGGGCCGCCATGTTCAATCTCCCGGCGGATGGGAGGTGGAACCCGACTACAGAAGCAAGGCCCACTGCAATGCATTGCAATGGGGAACCCCATTATTTCAATTGTGTCCACCAAAAGTGCCTCAAAATTTCGTCGGGAACCATGACAATCCCTATTGGAAATCCTATGAGTCGTGGGCGTATGACAATTATTTGGCGGGAGATTTCACGTTGCGCTCCTAGACCTCCGTCTGATCGACGGAGGTAAAAATATGTTTTGTTATGCCACCAGCAGTTGACAATATATGTATTATTTGCTGTATCACCTAACCTGAATAATAATTAAAAAAATGGTGAGAATCAGAGCATGAGTGGTAGGGTCTGCACGTGAACTGAACCGGAAACACCGTTCGCGTGTTCGCGTGCCGCGTGTTGCGACCTATCCTAAGGCGAGTGTGCGAGAGGACGAGAACACGCGAATGGTAGGTCGCGACTCGCTAATAGGCGAGCGGTCAGGGCACCTCCAGAGACGACTTAATGCACCCACCCTACACACACATGGATTATACATCATTTTAAAGCTGATGGCATTTGGGGGGACGTTTTGGGGTTGAAGTGGGTCATCCCTGGTTCAAATGGGCCGTGTGAGGTGTCACATTGCAGCGCTCGTGTGATAGCGTTCGACTTGAGTATTTTGTAGTGGAACTGCCGTCAATCTGCGCATGTGCAGTCGGGCAGTAGTAGAGAAAGAATGTTTGAATGGGCGTTTTGGGCTGGAGGTGGACCATTCGTGGTCCAATTGGTTCGTGTGAGGTGTCATGTTGAAGCGCACCTGGCGGAACATCAGACTGGGGTGGTTTTTAGTGGAAGTGCCGCCAGTAGTAAAGGGCATTCGAATAGACGATTTTGGAACGAGGTGGACCATCCATGATCCAAACGCGTCGTGTGGGGTGCCATCTTGGAGCCCTTTTCGGGTAGAGTCAGATTGATGTCGCCGTCTATCTGTGCATGAGCAGTCGGACAGTAGTACAAAAAAGACATTTAAATGGGCATTATGGGGTCGAGGTGGACAATTTACTGTCCAAATGCATTGTGGGAGGTGTCATATTGAAGTGCTCGTGGGAGAGAGTCAGGCTGATGTGGTCTGTAGTGGAAGTGCTGTCAATCCGCGCATGCGCAGTCGGGCAGGAGTAGCGTCGGGTGTGTTTACATAATAGTAGGGTGTGTATCAGATGCATCATCGACTGCTCTTGTCCAATCAGAAGCCGTCATTTTATGTTGCATCTGTCAGGGTCCCTCTTATCCGCTTGACATATTTTCGGTTGTTCCTGTCCAATCAGAATCCGCTATTCGGAGTGTCAATCTTCGGCCATACTATTATGTAAACACACCCAACGCGGCTCCCCCAGTGCGGGTGTGATGTGATGGAGGAATACTAAAATACATCTGTGAACGTGTTGATCTTTCTTTCTCTCAACTGTTTGCGTATGGGACTAGGTACAGAATCTAGCGAACTTACTCCCTAGCGTTAGACTGACGGCAGTTTAACTGCAACCACAGTCAGACTCTACTCCACGAGTCCTTCCAGATGACACCTCACACGGCTCATTTAGATCACGGATGGTTCATCTCTGCCTCAAAAAGCCCATTCAAATGCCCTTTTTCTAATACTACCCGACTGCGCATGCGCAGATTGATGGCAGTTCCATTACAAGACACCTCAATCGGACGCTACCCCACGAGCGCTTCAATATGACAACTCACACGACCCATTTAAACCAAGGATGGCCCACCTTAACCCCAAAACGTCCACCCAAATGCCTTTTTTCTGCTGCTGACCGACTGCGCATGCATCATTTGACACCGGAAGCCACGTCATCTGCGGATAGTACGTAACCGGAAGTGCTCTTTGACCTTTGATCCGGACGTCACCTCGCACCGGAAGTGACATTATCCATGACGTCATTAGATGTGACGTCATCAGCCTCACATAAAAGAGCCTCAATGCGACCAGATTGGTCCTTTCCCTACTACTAGTGTATTACCTATATGAGCTTGATGAGACATTCGATAATTCGGTAGTGTCTTACATGCCGGTTTCCTGTCCAGAACTGTCCCATTCAAGTTCAAACTAGTCTCGCTGGAGATATTTATGTAATTTCCTGTACAATGACCTGTATAAATTTATCATTAACGTTACTTTCAATCCCTTCTGGAGGAGGCATTTCAGAATGTCGTGTGATCGTTTGTGCCCGTTTCTTCTGTAACAGCGGCACTAATATGTGAAACTGTAGATCTCGATTTAAAAAAAAAAGAGAAAATAAATCCAACAGAACATTCCCTGGGACCCAGTAGGTAATTGCACTAATTTTCAGGGCGGGAATATAATTCTCAGGAAAAATACTTAGGCGGCATTATCCTGGGTCCAGTTTTCGATGTGGGTTCCAATTGGGCATAGTGGAAAATCAAGCCCAATTGAACAATCTCCTTGATGCAGTATATAAGCCTGCCATGTTTGGTGGCAAACAGAAAGTTAGCCCAATGAGTATGACATTTCCCATGATCCAGCGTTACAATACTCCATGGGATTAATTACCCAGGTGAAATTATCCAGGGTCCAGTTTCCGACATGTGTCCTATTTGGGCACACTGAATAATTAAATCTGTACAACGTTCTTGTACAGTGAATAGTGTGAGCAAATTGATCCCAAATAAACTCCTTGTCAGTTCGGAACAGTCTGCTAACAACCAACAGACAGGAACAGCCCATTTATTTATATTAACCCTAATAAGTAAAGGTTGTTGAAATTCCAAAATGGCCAACAGGTGGCACAGATTAGACCGAAACACAATTTAAGGTGAAGTATTGTTCCAAGATAAGCCTACTCATGCATCAAATTATTGAAATAATCTTTTAGTAAAGGACATTATATAGATATAATAATGCGTAACTAAGACATAACCTCAATCAAATGGGATCACTAATGCAAAAACTCCAGTAAATGATAACACACTGCAAACTCGAATTGGTCACATCATGGCACAACGCTGAATAGTGACATCATCAGATTCAGGAATATTAGAACATATATCTGGAAGTACACAAAGATACCAGAATCTGCTTTCCCCTCTCTAAAAGTATATACGTGAAGGTCAAAATAATTCCAATCGTAAAATTTCATCACTTTTTCTGACAAAACCAGGTATTAGCAGGGTCCTTCGGCGGCCATCTTGGAAAATAGCCGCCATCTTGGATTTCAGTTAGCTAACATTAATTTCTGGAAAAAGTGTCCTAATTAGACTACCCATGTCAAGTTTCGCGCTTGGATCATCATTTGAACCTTTGCATCCAAGAATCTATGTTATCCATATTATCAAGTGTTCCAATAGTGAGGAAAATGGTAAATCTAACATAACTTTTTTGGAGCTCGTTTCCATGGCAACGGCACCACATTTCAACAGTACTGCAGGTAGATCTGAAAAGTGGAGACCATAGGCTTTAAAATGATGTATGATCCAGGTGTGTGTAGGGTGGGTGCATTAAACTCGAAAAATAAGGCCCTTTCTAGGATCTGCCGCTCGCCTATAATGGCATCGTTCGCGTGTTCTCGTGCCGCGACGTTTTTGATAGCCGCTGTTAGCCATTCGCGCCCCATATTCTCACGTTCGCGTGCCGAGTGTCGCGACCTATCCTGAGGCGAGTTTACGAGAGGACGAGAACACGTGAATGGTAGGTCGCGGCACGCAATGGTATAGGTCGCGACTCGCTAATGGCACCGTTCGCGTGTTCTCGTGTACTCGCGCCGCGACCTTTCCAATGGCCGCTATCGGCCATTTGCGCCCCTAATTTTCGTATTCTCGCCATCTCGCCTGGCCAATCTACAGGGCGAGATAGCTAGAACGCGAGTGGCCGCTATCGGCTTCCATACTCCGGGCTATACAGGTCATCGAAGAGGTTACGTAAGACACTCATTCAAATCGAGATAACATTATAGGCTCTCACTTTTGTAATTCTGTCGAAATGAGCGTTTTAATAATATGTACATGTACATTGGTCATATGCGTGGTTCTCATAAGAAAGAGAGAAACTCAAGTGGTTATGTGAAATACCCGTGTAACACTTGACAATTCAGCTTTCCAGCTTGCAAACTTAAAGTGGAAAGATAGAAAGCTTTGCACTGCATGCATGCTCCCGTATTCCAGCTTTCCCCAGAGCAAAATTAAAAGTAAAAAGATGGGAGACTGGACACCGCTCCCGTATTCCAGCTTTCCATCTAGTAAAATTGAAAGTAGAAATATGGAAAGCTCGACACCGCTCCCGTATTCCAGCTTTCCATCTTGCAAACTGGAAATATGGAAAGCTCGACATCGCTCCAGTATTCCAGCTTTCGAAAATGAATTTATGACATACGAGATCGATACTTGTCAAAATTGGTCCCATTGCTCAATGTTAATCCATAAATTCAAAATTTTTATGTATCAATATATATACGGACACATTTTCTGCCATATTCTTGGCTGGAAAATGTGTCCAACAACAACATCACCATTCATCGCGTCAGTGAATGTGGCGTAACAATTTAATCGTATGTCGTAAGATGCAAATGTTGAACCAGATTCAGTTTAACATGTATACTGCCCTCGTATTCCTATTTATCATAAATTAATTTGGAAAGCGGGAATATTGGAGCGGTGTTAACTTTTGAGGTTAACTGTCCAAGGTTGACCTAATTGTTTCAGGTAGGGTACGACAGTAGTAGGGTAAACGTATTTAACAGCCCATTTCACCCGGATGTAGTGACGTCATGAGGAGGATTGAGGAGGAACTAGTGGCGCCATCTGTACACATTGGTGGCAAAAACCCGCACTAGGGGGAGACAACTCTGGCTGTGTCGTTCATCATCCTCTGGAGACCAAGATGGCGGCTGTGGGTGGTGGGTTCAAAATGGCGGCTGTGGGTGGTGGGTTCAAAATGGCGGCGTGTGGTGGTGGTCAAAATGACGGCTGTGTGTGGTGGTGGTCAAAATGGCGGCGTGTGGTGGTGGTCAAAATGGCGGCTGTGTGTGGTGGTCAAAATGGCGGCGTGTGGTGGTGGTCAAAATGGCGGCGTGTGGTGGTGGTCAAAATGGCGGCTGTGGGAGTGGGACCAAGATGGCGGCGGTGTGTGGGACCAACATGGCGATGGGGAGCCACAAATGGTCCGATTGTGTCGAGTGAGGTATCAAAGTGAAGCATTAGGATTTCGCTGACGTCCTAGTAATAAACATAATCTATAGGTGTTGTACCATGTTAATAGGATCAGTCTAGCATCTGTACCACCCTAGGGTCGAGCTTTTATTGTCCCGTGTATCTCCGCAAGAAATCAACAAACAAAATGGCGGCTCCAGGATGGTGTGGGGACGCCCTTTCCACATCACGGCGTCCATCCAAACCATAGCGCCATCTGCACACATTGACGCAAGGGAGACAACTCGTGTGGACCAAGGGTATGGAAATAGACGTTTTGGAGCTAGGGGAGTTACTCATGGTCCAATGGGGTCATATGAGGTATCAAAGTGAAGCTTATGTGAGGGGGCATCTGATGGGCTGGGTGTGGGGTTGAAATAGTGGCATTCTGCGCATGCGCGGTGGCCCAAGGGTATGGAAATAGCCGTTTTGGAGCTAGGGGAGTTACTCATGGTCCAATGGGGTCATATGAGGTATCAAAGTGAAGCTTATGTGAAGGGGCATCTGACTGGACTAGCGGCTTGGGCGTTGTCACCATTCTGCGCATGCGCGGTGGCCCAAGGGTATGGAAATAGCCATTTTGGAGCTAGGGGAGTTACTCATGGTCCAATGGGGTCATATGAGGTATCAAAGTGAAGCCTTCGTGAAGGGGCATCTGACTGGACTAGCGGCTTGGGCGTTGTCATCATTCTGCGCATGCGCGGTGGCCCAAGGGTATGAACATAGACGTTTTGGGCTCGAGCGGGGTTTCTCATGGGCCGATGGGATCGAGTGAGGTATCCATGTGAAGCCTAGGTGAGGGGGTTACACTAGGGTGTCGTATCCATTCTGCTGCGCAGGTCACGTGGGGGTTGTGACGTCACTTCCGGTTGGGGTGAATGGGGCGTGACCTTGGGTACATGTCTAGACTTGTTTGTGTGTGTTGATGTACTGGGGGTTTTTCCCCCCCCACAATGGCGTTCACCTTCGGACGTGGTTTGGTGGGTCTGCGCAAGTGTGTGACGTCACTTCCAGTTTTCACTAAAACTACCTCCAAACCCAGAAGAGTTCCAACGTTCAACCCTCCGGGGTGTTTTCCCGCCCCCGCCCCGGCGCCCCGCAGCGCGCGCGGGTTCTCCGGCCGCAGCGCGCGCGTCATCCCCGGCAGTGCCCGCGCGCGCGGGTCAAAAGGTCAAAGGTCACCTCCAGGTCAGACGGTCCAATATGAATAACGACAAGTTCAGCAATGTTCATACAGTTTATTATCCCCAATGTTACATCATACCCAGGCTGGGGGAGCCGCCCTGGGTATGTTTAGTATGTTCACAGCAAAACAAAATTGAAATATCAAACACCATGTTTTATTATTTAACGCACCGTCACATTAGGTACAAGTGTTTACTGAGCTCAAGTAAATGATCAGCATGTAGACATAGAGAGTACGTACGACATGTTATGGTATTCATCAGTGCACGAGTGACGCATTCAACCGATGGCTGTGGTGAATCACCTTGGTAAGGAAAAATGTAACATTGGTCACCCTCTTCACTGTCCACTTGGTGTTGGGTCGTTGTTGTTGGGCCCATCCCAAGACATCCAATTGTTCCACTTGGTCCAGCATCATCTCTAGTGACCTCCGGTTAATGATGGTAAACGGTTGGTCGTACACTGGGTGGAGGGCACTGGAATAGAAATAGCGCAATTCACCCGTCATCTTATGGCATAAGATGTACCCAAATGCTACATTTAATGTGAAGGCCGTAGGTTGGTCATTGAAGATGGTTTCCACGTAGCTGCGTAGACGGGTGAGCTTGGTCAGTGGGAAATTGTAGATATCTTGCATAGGGCGATGACGGTGGAAACAGTGCCGTGTCATGGTCCAATGGCGCCGAGAGATGTCACTCTCTGGATCATATTCGGGTAAGAGATCGCTAGGAACATTTATGGGCTCGTCCAGAAAATGTTCGATGTATGACGTATGACTCGAAACCGTAACGGTGGGGTCCGGCTGGAAATCCAGGCTCTTCCCAACTGTTGGTATAGGCGGGCTCTCCATCATCGCATCACCAGTGGCGTTCGTCTCCCCGGGCTTATCTTCACAGGGTCTCACCTTCCGCGGCTCCTCTTCAGTAGGAAGTTGTCGCCAAAACCGTGGAGACGGGGCATGAATCAACCGCTGGTGTCGCAGCAACTGACTGCGTCGTTTGAAGAGTTCACCACAATCCTTACATTGTTCCGTCGCGCCCTCGTGGAATGAGCGTTCGTGGCGCAGTAAATCATCCTCCCGATTAAATGACCGTGCGCAGGTTATACAAGTATACCGTGCATCGTTGTGGGTGGAGGCCTCGTGGCGTCGTAAATTATCTAGACGAGTAAACTGCTTCTGGCAAGTTGTGCAAGTGAACATCTTGGTGGTTGACAGAGTGTCTGATGAAACGGCCAGGCCGCTTCCCTTTTATAGCACGCTAGCTGGTAATCTATTTTTAGCACACTCTACCCCAAGTCGAGGATCGAGACTGGTGTACTGGTGTACGACTGAGCCGCATTGCGCAGACGCGAAGTACCCGGATGATAGACACGGACGTCACCGATCCGAAAAGACACGGACTTTACCGAAAATACACGGACTTTAACGAAAAGACACGGACGTACCCGAAAAGACACGAAGGTGAACGCCATTGTGGGAAACCCACACAGACAGTTCAGTACATGCATTCCTATGATGTTCACGCATAATAAAAAGGATTGACCTGTAATCTGTGTTGTTGTTGTTGCTCCCTTTTTTGGACTAACCCATCAGAATAGTACGTATCACGGACTACACCCGTAGAGCTACATCTGGTCTATAAAACACGTCTCTCTGGATACTACACCTTCATTTCTACGGTTGCAGAGCCATGACGGAGATCCAGCCCTATGCGACTCGCATTTTACAGCATGCCACCGTGGTTAATTCACTCGCGGGTTACCGAGCAGTGGTCCGGTCCATGTTTGCAGATGGCGACGACAACGAGGGGCGACGACAGATCCTGAACGAGTTCGCAGAAGCGGTCCTCGACAGTGCACTCGATGGAGAGGTGTGCCATCACTCACCACTACTGGACTATGACAGCCATCCTTGATGCTCGGGCTATGGACCACGAGCGCTCACGCCGGAGCCAGGGACGGCTGGTTGACCTCACACTAGTCTGTGCCCTATTGACCCTGGCGCTGTGGCATTGACAGTGGCACCTGACTATAAATACGAGGGTCAGACACAGTGTGTGTCATTCAACGATCGTCATTGGATCAAGCATGTCACCAGTTCTACGAGCCATCCTGCCCCTTACACCCCGGGTGGGGTTACACGTCTATGAAGATAAAGTCACCCTCGTGGAAGACCGTGGAGATGTTTGCTGGTCGCCCGCTGAGACCGTATCGAATACGGTGACGCTACACCGTGACGCCTGGACCAAATTTAAACGGGTGTTGAACGGCGAGTTCGACGGACACCTCATCCACATAGACAATGCCATCTACGTATACCGTGGACCCTTGTTCCCACGCCTGGGCCGCTACCAAGACCCTACGCGAGGCTTCACCCTAGTCCCCGATCTGTGGACAGCCTTGGAGAAAGTGGTGCCTATTGTGGACCAGCTGTTTACACCGGACGAGCGGTCATCAGACGAGTTGGAGTGGGCTCGTGCCCTGAGAGAAGCGGCGGCAGAACCCAATGAACAACTACATGAATCCGACGACGATGCCATTGATTACCCGGCTAGACTCAGTCAGCCCAGTGACATCACCACCTGATCCTTTGATCTCACGGGGTTGCCCCTATAAATAAATGGTGGGACAGTCAACTCTGGTACCATTCACGTATTGACCATGGCGGAGCATATAATACTGGCGTATCTCAGCTTGACCCCCGAGGTTTTCCTGCACGTGTATGCGGATAAGGTCGATATCATGGAGGAGGTGGTGGGAGACACGGACCCTACACAACCGTGCCCAGCTCACATTCGTCTGTCCCGAGAGGGCTGGACCAAATTCAAACGGGTGTTGTCTGGTGAACTGGACGGCGATCTCATCCACTTGTGTCACGATGTGTACATCCGGCGCGGCCCTTTCTTTGCTCAATTGGCTCGGCTAGATGGGGGTACAGTGCATTTTACCCTTCACCCTGATCTATGGTCTGCATTGGAACATGCCGTGGTAGATGTGGATGAAGTGCTTATCAAGCGGTCATCAGACGAGTTGGACTGGTCATTTACCATGGACACTGTGGAAGCCAACGAAGAAAATCAGAAAGAAACTCCGGCCCAAGATATACCGTTATAAATAAACGATAGAGCCAGGGTCCATCATCATTTGTCACCATGAAGCGCTGGGAGAAGGTGTTGGATAACTTATACTACAGTCCCGACAGTCCGGCGGCCTATAGTGCATTGTCGGCTCTCTATCGAGCGGCCAAACCCCAAGGGATACAACGTGCTCAAGTCCGAGATTGATTAAGAAAACAAGACACCTATACCTTACATCGAGCTGTCCGTCGCCATTTTCTACGGAACCGGGTCATCGTGGGAGGAATAGATGCTCAGTGGCAAGCGGATTTGGTCGATATGAGCGCCTTTGCCAAACACAACGATGGGAATCGGTATATCTTGACGTGCATCGATATCCTATCCAAGTATGCGTGGGTGGTACCCATCCGGACGAAAACGGGGCGAATCTCATAGCGGCGTTCAAAGACATCTTCAAGACCGGGCGCAAACCTTTGTGTTTGCAAACCGACGAAGGCACGGAATTCCTCAACAGACCGTTCCAACAGTTTCTGAAAGCCCAGAAGGTGTTTTTCTTCCATACGTACAACGAGACCAAGGCTTCCGTGGTGGAAAGGTTCAACAGGACATTCAAGGGCCATATGTATAAATATTTCACCTATAAGAATACAAGGCGCTACATCGATGTTCTCCCGAAACTTGTCAGGGGTTACAATCGAGCCTATCATCGAAGTATAGAGAGAGCCCCCATTACCGTGACCCAACGCAATGAAGCCCAAGTCCGGCGTGTCTTGTACCCCAGGCCATCGCAGCGAACGACGAAGGCGGTGTACAAGGTCAGGGACCCTGTACGGATCAGTAAAGTCAAGGGCAAGTTCGAGAAAAGTTACTTGCCCAACTGGAGCGATGAGCACTTCCTGATTAAACGGCGCCTACCCCGACGGCGGCGAGTCTATGAACTGGAAGATCTTCAAGGGGAACCGTTGCTAGGGACGTTTTACGAGACGGAATTGCAGCCTGTCGTAAAAACACAGCAAGACTACTACACGGTGGAGCAGATTTTGAAAACGGAACGTCGACGTGGCAAACTGTTTCATTTCGTGAAATGGCAAGGTTGGCCCAGTTCCTTCAATTCCTGAGTCGCTGCCAACCAGGTGAAACGACTATAAAGCCAGACACCACTGCCGTCATCCTTCATTCCACGTCCGACCACGGTGCTATGGACAAACAGCAGCTGCCTCTGAAGACAGCGTCTCCCAAAACGCGCAAAGCGCAAGTGAGTTTTGTGGTGATAGTGCTAACCCTGCTGAGTGTGTTGTACGGAGGTGTGTTTTACGACGTAGCCTATGTCAGCACGTTACTTAACCAACTGAGAACACCAGCCACCAGCGAAACCGGTCTGCAGAGAGCACCAGTCGTATCGAGCCCAGTCACCACCACCACACCCCGTGTACAAGCCACGTCGAGTGTAAGCTCTACACCTACACCAAGAACACCCACTACGTCTCAAGACCCACCGGATTTCATCCCTCACAGTGAACAGACAACGACCACCGACGTTGTACCCACCCCATCATCATCCCTGACAGTGTACAGACAACGACGACCGACGTTGTACCCACCACCACTCCAGTTCACTCGTACCAAATTTACAAAAGCGGGTTACCACGACAACGGATACACCTCGAACCATGGACCCCCGTTGGCAGCATCCCTTCACGTGTCTCATCGCAGGACCGACGGGTTCCGGCAAAACGCACTTCGTCCGGAAGCTCCTTCAACACGCCGACAGCATGATCACCCCACCCATTGCCCGAGTCGTGTGGTGTTACGGAGAATGGCAGGCAGCGTTGGCAGCAATGCCCCACATCACGTTCGTGGAAGGCCTACCTAACCTGGCCGATTTGGAACCCGACACCTTGGTGGTTCTGGATGATCTCATGGCGGAGACGGACAGTCGGGTCACCCAACTCTTTACCAAAGGCAGCCACCATCGACGGCTCAGCATCATCTACATTGTGCAGAATCTGTTCAGTAAAAACAAAGAACATCGGAATATCAGCTTAAATGCCCACTACCTGGTGGTCTTCAAAAACCCGAGAGACACCACTCAACTGCTGCACCTGGCGAGACAGATGTATCCCGGCCGCACACCGTTTGCGTTGGAAGCCTTCAAAGATGCCACAACCCCTCAGCACAGGTATATGCTCTTCGACCTCAAGCAAGCCACCCCCGACCACCTTCGACTACGGACCGGCATCTTTCCCGGAGAGACCCACCACGTGTACTTGCAAAAATAATGTAAGCACACCCACAGTGGCTCCCCCAGCTGGGATGTGTGTGTGTTTGATGATGGAGATAATAAAAAGAATGAATACCACAGCAGGGTTGACTTTGTCTCTGAGATAGATAAAAAGAGCAGAGTTGTGGGTTATGGCATTAGTTGTACATGATGTCTGCGCGAGTACGGAAGCACGCTCCCACGCTCCGTGTATTAAAGACGGCCCCACCCGAGTTGGTCCGAACCATTGTACGCGGTGCGGACCCTGACCTTGTACGCTGTCTGTGCGAGATCGGGTACAACCTGTTAAATGGCAACGTACCACTCACTCCGGCTCAGAAGACCAAGTTGGCCAAGCATAAGACAGGTCTCCGAACCTTAGTCCAGAAGCGGGTCGCTCAAACACAAAAGAAAAAGGTGTTACAGAAAGGCGGCTTCCTCGGGGCCATCTTAGCACCGTTGGCCGCTTCCGTGTTGGGTCCAGTATTGGGTGGACTCTTCGGCCGACAATGAACCACACGAAAAAAATGGTCCTCGTCGAACCACGGTTCCTTCAAACCTCCAATCGCCCTACCCTGTCCCACCTACGGTGAAGACCATAAACACCCTCGATGGAGAGATGCAACAGATCTTACAGAGACCGGGGTTAAGCGACAGTGAGAAGTACAACGGTACAATGAGACGCTTCAACGGTACATGACGTTCATGGACCAATACAAAACCCTCTCTACCCCAGCACCACCACCACCACCACCACGTGACACACTGCCTACCTCAGCATCGCTCCAACAGCTGCCATTACCAGGGTACCACCCACAGCCCCACAGTGGGTAGAAGACGAAGTGCTGAAGAGTGTACCTGCATCGTTCAAGAAACAAGCTGGGCTGGTATTACAACGGATGAAACAGAATCCTAACATGACTTGGAATGATAAAGGCGAACTCCTGGTACAGAATCAGGTGGTCCCGGGGACCCAGATGACGGATTTATTGAATGATCTGATGCGTCAACGCAGGTCGCACACCGATCCTCGAGGATGGGAGGTCTTCGCTCAAGGCTTGAAAGACATGCATGTACCACAGGAATTGGTGGGGAACCCCCAGCGCTGGGCCTTTATGCAGCGGACCCAGCAATCGCCGAGTGGCCCACTACCTTCTTGGGAAGACGACTGGGAACCGGAGTCACCCCCCAAAACTCCACCACCACCACAACGGGCACCTTCTTTTCAAACCTTTAAAAAACCACCCTTGATCAGGACACCGCACATCTCCAGAGCCGTGACACGTAGCAAGTCAACGCGACGAACACGACGCCGGACACAACCACCCAAGGTCTGGAACACCTATTAAAACCAACAGCAGCAGCAGCAGGACAGCTCAGTCGCCATGTTTTACCTCACGCTACCCAGTAACAGTTCGCTGGATGTGTTTCCTGACAACACCGTGGCCAAGTATGTGACTCAATTACCACAACCGTTACATTTACCTGGGCGCTGGGAATGTGGCCTCGTGGATATCCAGTACCCTTACTCATGGTACAACGTGCGAGCCAATGAAGTGTGGTACGAGGTGACCTACGAAGGAAAAGACACCCGACTCACCCTCCCCGAAGGCCAATACGATACTCCCAAGGAGTTCATGGGTGGGCTGTCAAGACTGTTGCATTATAAGGCTCTACGGGAGGTCACGAATACTTCAAAACCCATCAAAGCCTATCCCTTCAAGAATCACGTGAACTTCGATTACAACGCACACAACGACAAGGTAGAGCTTGTCGTCACCGCCAACGCGAGTGTCGTACTGAGTCCTATCCTACAGCAAATGCTGGGTTTCGATCTACGGACGTTCGCTGGTCCCACCGCCCACCAAGGCGAGATCCCGATGGATATGAAGTCAGGTATGTACGAACTCTACGTCTACTCGGACGTGGTGGACAACCACATCGTGGGCGATATCAACACACCTCTGTTACGGGTGGTGCCCATTAAAAAGTTGTATGGAGATCAAGTCACCCACAGTTTCACCCACATGCTCTACCTGCCTGTACGACAAACCCACATCAACACGATCACGGTGGATATAAGAGATGACACGGGACGACCGGTGGCATTCGAACGCGGGAAAGTGGTGGTGACACTTCATTTTCGACAAGCACGTGCTCCCCACTTTGCATAATGAAGGTGCCTTACGAGTGCGATGCACGCAGCTATATGGACTATTATGCCCAACAGGCCGGGGGTGGCTTTCCGGTGTTTAGTGGTGCACGCATGCAACGTGGACATGGACTGGGGAACATACTCGGCAGCATCGTCAAAACGTTCCTGCCCTTGGTGACGCGTGGGTGAAAGCAATCGGCAAACAAGCGGTACGCAGTGGACTGCAAGTGGCCGGTGATGTCTTGGGGGGTACGGCACCCAAAGAATCCTTGAAACGGCGGGCCAAAGAAGCGGGAGGCGTCTTGGTGGCCAAAGCACAACGCACCGTAGGGAATAAAAGAGCTGCCCCACCGAGACCACGCACCAGTCGACGACCGACCCAGCGACGACACACATCGAAGAAGACAAAGGATATCTTTTCTTAAAACATGTCCTTGATCCACGCCGAGTCCTGCCCCTCCACCAACAGTGAATTTGATTTGTGGACCGTCCCGCCCACACAGACCAGTGCCGAACAAGGATTATGGGTGGAGCATCTCCCGCTCTCCAGCATCAACGAAACAGGGCCCATCGAGTTCACCATCAGTAATGCGGATACGACCTATGTGGATTTAGCCCATACATACTTGTATGTGAAAGCCAAGATCGTCAATGGAGATGGCACCAGAATCGCCGACCAAACAACGGTGGGCCCGACGAATCTCTGGCTGCACTCGATGTTTCAACAGGTGGATATATTTCTCAGCGACAAACTCATCAGTGACTCCACCAACACGTACCCCTATCGAGCCTACATCGAGACACTGTTGTCGCATGGCCGAGAGGCTAAAAAATCTCAACTGACAGCCGCTTTATTCTACCAGGACAAAGCCGAGCACATGGGCGCAGAGAACGACAATACGGGATATAGCAAACGGAAGGCTTTGACCGCGAACAGTGCCTCGGTGGATATGATTGGTCGACTACACACAGACATGTTCATGCAAGACCGGTACCTCTTGAACAAGATCCCCATCAAAATCCGACTGATACGGGCGCCTCCGACCTTCGCCTTGATGGCCACTAACGTAGAGGCGCATGTAGCTGACTATAAGATTGTCATCGAAGACGCAGTCCTGTATGTCCGAAAAGTGAAACCGAATCCGGCCGTTCAATTGGGACACATGAAAGCCTTGGAAACAAAACCAGCCCAATACCCTATCCGACGTGTACAAACCAAAGTGTTCTCTGTGTCTGCTGGAAATATTTGCGCCAACAAAGAAAACCTGTTCCTGGGGAACTACCCAAGCGATTGATCCTGGCCTGTGTGGAAAATACCAGTTTCAGTGGAGCCTACCCAGAGAATCAGTTTGACTTTAAACATTTCGGCATCAATTTTGTGGCCCTGCATGTGGATGGACAACAGGTGCCAGCCACGGCCTTAACCCCGAACTTTGGGCGCGCGAATTTCATTCGAGCCTATCAGAGCCTGTTTACAGCCACCGGTCAAATCAACCAGGACGAAGAGAATTTCATCAGTCGGGAGGACTACGGGAACGGATACACGTTGTTCTGTTTCGATCTGACCCCCACCTTAGAGAACGACCATCAGCTGGCCCTGGCCAAGCAAGGCAATTTACGGGTGGAAATCCACTTTCTACGAGCCCTGGCGACCACTGTCAATGTGATCTGCTACGCCGAGTTTGACAACATCATTCAAGTGGACGAAGGCAGTCAAACGTTGAAAAGCCTGACCAGTAGCGTGTGCGGACAATATTGCTTGTTTTACCTGTACCATCGATGCCGGGGAAGACCCTTATCTACCATAGTACAGATGTTTGACGAGCACCCCAAGGCCGAGGACCACGATGTACTCGTATATGACTGGGCCGCCCATCATTTCAATGTACAAGTCCCGTTCTGGGCTTGAATTCTTTCAATGTACACACGCCCGCTGTTCTGGGCTTAAGTTTACAAGCCCCCTGTTCTGGGCTTCAATTCTTTCAATGTACAAGCCC
>JAVTVY010050824.1:0-26319 GCA_036873755.1 Hanleya hanleyi
AAATATCGTCCAATAAACCTTGGTTCAATAACACTTGCAAGAATACAAGAAAAAAATATCACCTGGCAAAAAGACGATATGGAAGATGGAAATCAGAAGAAAATGAACGGAATATGATAGAAAATAGTAAAGACTACAAACGCACAATGAATACATTTATTAAAGATTTCAAAAGAAATGCCAGAAAGAAAATAAAAAATCTGCGTTCCAAAAGCCCAAAAGATTACTGGAAACTACTCAACAGTATAACAAAAGAAAATAATCACAATACTAAAATTGACTTAGAAAACACTATACGAATATTTCAAAGTGATTAATGCGAATGATGATCCCCACTCACCGGCTGATGATCCTACATTAAATATAGATAATACTCTTCTAAATACACCTATTACTGATTCGGAAATTTTAAACGTGACAAAACATCTTAAAAATAATAAATCACCCGGCATAGATGATATCTCAAACGAATACATTAAGTCAACAATTGATATTTTTCTCCCAACATATAATAAGCTATTTAATCTTGTATTAGACACCGGCTTCTTGCCCGAATCGTGGACAACTGATATAATCAAGCCGATTTACAAAAACAAAGGAGATCAGAAAGCTCCTGAAAATTACCGCCCAATAACTATACTAAGCTGCATGGGAAAACTGTTCACATCAATACTCAATGATCGCCTCACTGAATATCTAGAAACAAATAATTTATTGAATTGAAATCAAAGTGGGTTTAGAAAAGGTTACTCAACGATAGAGAACATGTTCATTCTAAACTCATTAATAGACTGTTTAAAGGCAAAGAAAAAGAAACTGTATTGTGCCTTCATTGATTTTCAGAAGGCTTTCGATAGTGTTTGGAGAGTAGGCTTATGGAAAAAGATAATCAACCACGGAATCACCGGAAAAATATTTCAAATTATTGTTAATATGTATGATAACATTAAGTCGTGTGTAATGCACAATAACCAAACCTCTCCATACTTCATGTGCCAAAACGGTGTCCGACAAGGAGAGAACTTGTCACCGTTATTCTTTTCGTTATTCTTGAATGATTTAGATGATTTTTTGCTGAGCAAATCCCAGGGTATCCGCCTGGAGAATAATTACCCCTTCTTAATACTCTCGATCGAAATTATTGCATTGCTATATGCCGATGACACTGTCATATTTTCTGATACTGCGGAAGGATTACAACAGGCCCTTGATGAATTTTCTGTATACTGTGAAATTTGGAAACTGCGAATAAATATAGAAAAAGTAACATTATCGTTTTCGGCAGTAGGAAGTGCAATGTAAAATTTTTATACAGGGCACCAAACTACAAGTAACTGCTAGTTATAAGTATCTAGGAATAATTTTCAGCCGAACCGGTTCATTTTCAAGTGCAAAAAAGGACATTGTTACTAGAGCTGAAAAGGCCTTGTACCTATTGTATAGACGGATAAGAATTTAGATCTACCTATTGAATTCCAACTCTCATTATTTGACCAAACAGTTTTACCACTCTTACTTTATGGATGTGAAGTCTGGGGTGTGAGCAAATCGCTCTGATAGAAAGGCTTCATACTGATTTCATGAAAAGAATTTTGCATCTCAGGAAATGTACGCCTCATTTTATGTTGTATGGTGACCTTGGCAGGTACCCACTATCTCTAACTATACAACGAAGAACTATAAATGTTTGGGCACGTCTACTACAAGGAGAAAACAAACTATCAAGCAAAATATACAAATATCTACACAATGGTTTTATTCATGGAGAAATTAAGTGCAAATGGTTAGATTATGTTCGAAAAGCCCTACAAGAATTAAGATTTAACAATATATGGCTTGAACAGAAGATCGGAAATCCAAACTGGATAAATAAACAAATCAAATTGAGACAAACGGATCAATACCTACAACACTGGCTTAGTGAAGTATCGAGATCATCAAAAGGTGTTAATTACTTGCTTTACAAAGACACTATAGCTTTAGAAACTTACCTCACCATCTTACCGCCTAGATTCTCTTACACTATGGCGAAATTCAGACTGTGTAATCACCGGCTTCCAATTGAAACAGGTAGATGGGCAAATATTGAACGCACTGAGAGGAAATGTAATCTCTGTAACAGTGCATCTGTAGGTAACGAATATCATTATATCTTCGAATGTATATCCTTCACAGTAGAGAGAAACAAGTATATACCAAAGTATTATATATCACACCACAGTGAAATCAAATACAGAGAACTACTAAACAGCTCAAACTATAATACCCTGAAAAAGCTCGCCCTCTTTATATGTTGCATCTTGAAGGCGTTCCCAAGAAAATAAGACCATATTCACCACTAGTTAGATATATATTTAGACAATGATTCTATTTCATGCATGTTTTTTAAATACATATGATTAATTATCTTTATTGTTTCTACTCGCAAATTAAATGCGTATGTTATCGCTGCATGCACTTGCTAGTATATACATGTATTTACTAAGCAATAACTCCATCAACACTCCAAATGTATGGTGTAAAATATGTTTTCTAAGAGGCTAGTTCTATATATAATATGTATATACAATAGTAATAGTGTTACTACCTCTCCTAATATGTATATTTTTGTGAATAGACTACTAATTCTCCACCAGCAAATGGGTGCTATAGGAAATTAATAATTGAACACAGTAATCAATGTATATATGAATTTTATATTATTCCAATAAAAATTATATCAAAAGAAGTGTAAATATGAACAATTTAGATTAGAAATCTGTTAACCAGTAACACTGAATGTTAATATAGTACAAGATGTAATGATTGAGAATACCGTTGAAATTGTTTTCATTGTTATATCCACCAATGTATGCCATAAGAAATATGTACATATTTACCACTTATGTCGCTGTGTAAAGTGACCAGAGCGAAAAAAACAAAAACGACCTCCGTCGAGGCAACAGGGTCAGTAGGGAAATAGTACATCACTGAATAACATAGGGCCGGATGCCAAGCTCAATTTTGCATTTTTGGACGTTAACTTCACCAATGGTAATTAACCTGAGATTGAGGGTTCCCCACTAGCATGTCCAGCTAGGGATGTGGAAGTCACATTCCCCGCAAATAATATTTCTTTGATTTCATGTGCTTGAAATATTGGGGTATGGAATAGAGTATATTGATGGAAAACCTGGAATACTGCTTGAGACATTAGGCCCCTTCCCACCCACACCTCCCCATGAGAGGACGCCCCCACCCAAATCAACACGTTAGCGGTAAATATGTACATCAACACTTCATATTTTGTATGTGTACAGTATAGCATCCTCATTGACAGAATCCTCTACAAAACACATCTGATTTTACCGACACTCCGTTCTGATCTGTCTCAGCATCATGTGCTGATTCAATGAGCTCGGAATAATTTTGTTTACTGGTGTTACAGGTCACCTTCACCATAATGTATCAATTATCATGGACTTGTACTTGTATCACATTCATATTGAATGGTGATGGCTGATGAGAATATTGCCCATATGGAACAAATGGCTGGATTCCAGCGAATAAAAAGTTCATGTTAATCATAAACAACATACAATTAATAATACTATCAAATAATTATGTATATTCCTTGTCGACATCAATATAATACAGACAATATTATGACTGAATCAGGGTAACAGATATCCAAGGGTATATATGTCTACACTAAACTGAAGGAGATCCATGATGCGTATTATATTATGTTGTAAAACTTCACTTGCTAATCTCGATTATGTTGCTTATTGTGAAAATAAATGAAGTTATGAAAATAAATTTAGTATGATTGCCCATTACCCTCAAATTAGAAATATCTTCATCAGCTAAAGTTAAGCCAATCATAACAATATATAACACCATGGTATTGTTGTAATATCACCCAGGTATTGATCTTTGGTTAAGAATGTAATGAGATACATATACCTGTTCTTTGTGTTATTCTGTATGCAGTTCATTCTGTATGTATTTTATACATGTACATATACCAGAAGTGGAATTGAAATTTGAATAAAATAATCAAATTATGTTCGGTTTTTACCTCTACTCAGGAAATGAAGTCTTTGTTTCTAGAAGCTAAATCATTTCAGACACATTCAAGTCCTCACCTGGTCAAGAGAGATAATTTTGTAAAAAAAACCAAAAAAAAACAAGTATAGATCCACACTGGTGCAGACCAGAAAGATTTATGACCTTTGATGATATTTGTGGGGCATGCTGCAGGACTTCAACTTTCATGAATCTGATATTATCCACACAATCCCATTCTACATGATATTTTTGCCATAGCACCGATCAACTAGATCCCTTCATTTATGTGGTCTAGATCCAGGAGCTATTGGGGGCTGCAGGTTTTGTAAAAGTTAGATCCAATTATTCTGAGAGAAGGAATGATGTCCGGCATGGTTGTTTTAAGTTAAAACTGGGCATCCTTGAAAATGTCTGACCGATTGACACATGTATCACTCTGCCGGTGGTCATTACATGCGTAATGTTTATTTCCTGAGGAATCAGCTGATATCCAATGGGGGGGGGGGGGGGGGGCAATCACTGACTCTGATTTTCACCACCTCTGTCATTCCACACCTTTCTGACACAGCTGAACCAATCAATAGTCTCTTTTGGTTTTTCCATTTCATCCAGAACATCCATTGTGTAACAGTCCTGTTGCATCTGATATCAGAAGTGCTAACCTTGCAAGTTGGAATCAATTGTATACATATTTAATATCAAAACTCACTTCATTGAAAATGTTGATGGCCTTCATTATATTTCATTCTTTCGTCATACACAACAAGATGAAATCCATCATACCAGTTCGCACCTTTCATACGTGTACTTAATAGAACTGGAGCCTGACCATGTTACAAGAATTTGCAAAAGTATCAAATGAGAACTGAGTACTATGAGAACTTAATCCAATCTATGAGTGATCAATAATATGAATTCTGAAGAACGATGATGGATCTTGACCACTGGTTGGATTGGAGTTCATGTTAGTGGCATGAGCATGATAATAATCCAGTATATCATAATCTATAACAGGATTGTTTATATCAGTAACTTCTCTATGGAGCAATATTTTGACAAACGAAAATTAGATCACAAAAGAGAATATGTATACTGTGTTTGAGGAATATTTCTGCCTCCCCAATGGAAGGCGAAATTTGAATGAATGGTATGTGTTGTCAGTGTGTCTGATGTCTTTCTTGCAAAGACAAGAAAATTTTCTATGTAATTTATTATTTATTGATATATTTATTGATTTTCTTTTTGTCTAATTGTCTTCTGTTCAAGTCATTTGGCATTGGTAAAACCTGAAATGTATATCATGATCTCCTTATTTCATCTAGTGATACTGTCTGTTTGGTTCCAGATCACGGGGCTGAACAAAGCATGTGAAATGTGATCGTATGGCAAATAAATGCCCAGTGGTATGTCCAGGGCTTAAAACTATAAAAAAAAAGAAAAAAAAAGCCGACAAATACTTTACGATATATAGAAATGACGGGTGGTGTACTATGAATCATTGAGTTGTAATGACATCAAATGGCGACAATAAACTTACCAGAAAAACGGCAAAAATCGCATTGTCCGTCTCTACAAGCTGGAGGGCCGCCATGTTAAATCTCCCGGTGTATGGGAGGACAGGACCGGATAGCTCTGGTTTCGAGATTGAGGTGGAACCCGACTACAGAAGCAAGGCCCACTGCAATGCATTGCAATGGGGAACCCCATTATTTCAATTGTGTCCAAGAAAAGTGCCTCAAGATTTCGTCGGGAACCATGACAATCCCTATTGGAAATACTAGGAGTCGTGGGTTCCCCATATGACAATTATTTGGCGGGAGATTTCACGTTGCGCTCCTAGACCTCCGTCTGATCGACGAAGGTAAAAATTCAATACTGTATAGCAGCACATATGTGCGAAGCACAGAACAGGCGAGATCATAATACTGGAGATTATATATCATTCATAGTAATTGTATTGATGATTAGGCTTGACCCTTGTTGAGACATATGCTTTGGGAAATACAGAAGATATACTCCCTAAAATATTCTAAACAACTGCTTTGAGGTACATGAGTACATATAGTGATATCCTATACTCAGGGTGTTGTAGGGTCAGAACATACCTGGAGAGTGGGTATGTTTATAGGCATTTTCTTGTATGATATTAGACTCCACAAATAGATTTCCAGGAACATACTGTTGATGTGACGATTTTAATTTTAGATGACCCCCTAAATAGTATTGAAATTTTCAAGAGATGGAAAATCAGTGACCTGTAAAGAGTAATTTATGGAACATTGTATCCACAAATCTTATTAAATGTGGTAGATTACCAAGAAAATACTGTGGGAAAACATGTAAATTGCAATAGCAATCATGAGATGACCCCCACCCACAACGATAATCAAGATAACCTTTGGTATTGCTTTAAATTTAACAAGAGATAAAGAAATCATTGGAATACACACATCAAGTCATAAAACATTTTTATCAAGTATTCAGATGTTTGACAATCTTACAGAAACGCTTAGTAGACATTGAAAACGTATACTTTTGACAGATACTTCCTATTCACATATTCTATTCTCTGTGGTAGTAAGAAACCTTATATAGCCTGTACTTTTCATGCAATGATACGCAGCACCGGTGGCAATAACAGTTATGTGAATTTCATTACATTGAATAATTTAGTGAAGAAACCATGATTGTGTATTTAGAAAATATTTCATTGGGAATTTGGAGATGAACCCCGAGTGACGTCATGATACAAGATAGATTCACATAACTGTTATCAATCGATTCCCCGTTTAATTCATGGAGAGAAAATTGCTATCTCACTGCTGTGCATTGGTGTAAAATGAAAGAAGTTATTAACACTGAAGCAACCCCAACCCCCCCTTTTTCGTGACGATAAAACTTTATATTGGTTCGTTTGCATGGTATAACTGAAATATTGTTGAAAGCGACGTTAAATTCTATTCACTGACTGACCTCGTTTGCATGGATTTTTTACCTTACGGCAATATATTTCAAGACCACATCCGGTCTAATGAAAAAGTACATAAAATAAGCTTTCAAATGACATAGGATGTGGCCGTTTGTACGGGTGGTGCATTTTATTCCTAAAATAAGGCGTTTTTGCAAATCGCCGCTCGTCTAATGGTTTTGCAGCATATTTCGACCACATTCTTATGGTCTCCAAACCTTTGGTGTGTCAACATTGATCCAAATAACAACATGGACATTTCTGCATTCATTATATATTTGACATACCGAGAAGACTGGCCATTAGGTTTATGTCGGAGACACAAGCGTCACCGCGTGTAATGGCGGCTCCGCGAGGCCGTCAGGGGGGCGCCATTGCAATACGAGTGGCCCGCGCCAGATTATCGAGAGAGAAAACAGATACCGAGGCAGACGCTGGAAACCAAGGGCCAATAAAAAGCGATGCGGTTTGACTTGTTTTACCAAAAGTCACAATCAGAATTGCCAGCTTCAACTTGAGACAAATGAATACCAAATGTTAACGATCCATTCCAGGGCCAACCACATCTCTTCGAAGAAGAAACGTCTACATTTGCACATTTCTTCAAACTTAATTAAGACTGATATTAGAAACGCCTATATTGTCAACTGAAATGTGCTCACCTGTTGAGGTTGGGTGGGGGGGGGGGGGGAGGCAACAATCCGCCTACTCTCTATATACTTCTCTGAAAACGAAGCATCCATTTTCATAATGTCACATCCATACACTTTATGTAATGATGTGATAAAGTCAACTTAAAATTCATAAAGTACGTTTATCGTGCAATATGCAATAGCTCCATCGTATAATATGCGTATCTAAGTATGGTCATATTTATGGCTACTTCATATCGACGTATTTGAGTCTATATTTCTTATGTTCTGCTAAGACGCACGGATAGGTTGGACAAAACAGGATTTCGTCTTCATCGAAACATCTTCCTTATAATTACATATTGTAGGAAGGATGGGAATCTTTGAGCAGCTGCGTCGAATGATGCGAGAAAGTAGACCGTTCACTATTGGGAGTGTAATAAAAGAAAAACTGAAAACAGAAAGCAAACTGTCATTTGGGAGAGTTTTCTTCGATGCATCTACAGATAAACATTACCTGGTAAGAGTTGGTATACTTGGAAATTGGTATGCGTCATTTACTGGTCCTGACATAACAGTATTCATGGTCTCATATTTTTTTACTAGCATATTACCTGATTCAGCAAACCATATGAGAATATAATCTAAAGATGGAAGAAATAAAGCTCCCTGTCATTCAGAACCGAGAATACTGGGTCAACCTGCACCCCGATTCAAGAATTTAGAAATATTCCGATCAAAGAACACAATAATGGTCAACATGTTACCAAATATTCTCAATCCAATGATATTGATGTCCTCTCCTCTATACCCCAAGTTGTTTGAACAAAATCGAATGAGTATTTTGGGGTTTGCTCTACAAAGTCATTCTGACATCGAGTTGAGAAATGTTATGGAGGATTGCATACCGTACCAACATTTACCTGCGCTGTTATTAAATATATAATCCAATTTAAAGAACAGAGTTCGTTGAATCAATTGTTAAATCATTAACTTGCAGCATGCTGTAGAACGTATTCTCACAGAGGCTGGGTGTGAGCAAAATTCAGTCAACCTGCGCCTGTGCAAATCATTTGCGACGGAGATTTGGCAGGGAGTTCCGCCCTTCTATCAAAAGAAAGGTAAATTCACACTCGATAACTAAAACACAATGACTCCGGCTTTGATTTGCAGACTAATCACCTTTAACGGACGTGGGTGCCTAATTTGCCCATGCAGTTTTTGACACTGGATTTTCCATCTTCACATTTCAAGTTAAATACTAAACATATGTTCCGATATTACGCGTCATGTGTTCGAGTTTGGTATATGAAGATGAGAATTTCCTGTTGAATCCAAACAATTTAACCATATATATATATATATATCCCTACTCTCATGGCATCAAATTTCATACTTCGTACTTTTTTGTCGACGTAGATGTACTGGGACTGGTAATGTATTTATTGATGGCATATACATGTAGTTCATCTAGAACTGGAACGCCAAGCCAATTGAAAAATTGATTGATAGGTACCGTCTGTCTTCTTGTGCATGCAATGTAAAAGCAACTGACGCGATGCGATGGTCAACTGAACTAAATGGACAAATTGTCGACCCTAAATATCGCAATGTCTGCTGAACGGTTCCAATGTGTCTTCAAAGATCGAAGTATGAAGAGGAAGATCTAACGACGATTTCCAGACTTCCTTCTTGACTAAGAAGTGAATGTTTTAATAAACTCAACTCAAATTTTAAGACATATTTTCTCCAGAACACCACTTAGTCATGAAGTTTAAACACAAGCGCCAAATTCCCCTTCCACAAAGAGACTATAAATACTATTTATTTACTAGTGCCGCTTAACCGAAATGGTTCAATATCACATTTCTCTTTAAAATATTTGTTTTCATGCATCAATTTCATGCATAAAATCCAAGACTATTTTATGTCCCATCAGATCATTATTCTCTTATTTACTGAGCCTTTATTGTTAGTAGGGATGAAATGGCCCGCTACGCGGGCATATAGGTCACCATTTAATTCCTAGTTACGAATAACGATCACCGATTTAATATTTTACAATTTTGAAACTACAAGAAAAAGATTAAAGGATAAAGTGTTCGGTAAATTTCGTGTGGAAATACATTTAAATATCGTTTTCAGAGCCTCGTCCAGCAACAAAAAACTTCATGGCACTCCCATTTGCGAGAGCTGTCCGATGGGATATGAATCGTAAATATACTGAAGTCTATAATGTCCAGTTAGAATATAGTAAACAAAGGCTCGGACCAAATGATAATTGATACTCTCCTTTAATGAATTCCATATTATAGACTCACGATGTTTAGATTCTATTTTTCTATATTATAACTTCAATGACCTTTGAAAATAGACCATGGTCATCTAAGAGCGAACTTCACCTGAGCGCTAATTATATTATGCCTTCATAGACTTTAAACAAGCCTTTGATAGTATTTACAAAAGGGCATTATGGTTTAAACTGTTTAAACAGGGTGCTAGGGGCAAATTACTCACAGTATTAACGTCAGTGTATTCTGTCGTGAAGTCTCGAGTTCTGCATCTTGGTAAATTAACTGAAAGTTTTGATTGTGAACTCCGAGTAAGGCAAGGTGAAGTATTATCGCCATTGTTATTCTGTCTTTTTATTGAGGACCTAGAAATTAATTTACATGATACTGGTGATACTGGATTGAATCTTCAAAAAATGTCTATATTTTTGGTACTTTATGCTGACGATCTTGTTCTGATCTCCGAGAGTGCAGTTGGTTTGCAACGACAATTGGACCAAGTTAAGGTTTATTGTGACAATTGAAAGTGTTAACGTTGAGAAAACAAAAATTGTAGCTTTTCGACGTGGGGGTTTTCTGAAGAAAATTGATATCTGGTTTTATGACAATAATAAGATTGAAGTGGTAGGACATTTTAATTATTTGGGACTAGTTCTCTCGTATAGCGGTAAGTTTCCAAGTCCTCAGAAGACATTTCCGGATAAATGCTCTAGAGCGTTGGCGGAATTTATGTTACATATGAAACCGTTTTTGTTGAGAGTAGATGTAGTTTGTCAACTATTTGTTATCTCTGTGAAATCTATACTTGATTATTGTTCAGAAATTTGGGAATTCCATAGTGCTGAATCTGTGGAGAAGGTTCGCCGCAGATTTTGTAAACATATTTTATGTGTCCAACAGTCAACAGGTAATCTAGTAGTTTTTGGCGAATTAGGGAGATATCTGTTAAGACTTAGAAGATTAGTTAAAATTATTAAATACTGGTTTAAGGTTAGAAGGACGAATAATACAATATTAAAAGCCGTATATGATGATCTTTTGCATCAGGACCATGAAAACTATATCAACTGGATAAGTCCTTTGCGGCGGACTTTATGTGAATATGGTTTTCAACATATCTGGTTCTATACGGATTCATGTCGCGAGATAATGTTTTTCAACATTTTTCAGCAAAGGCTTGAAGATACATCACGGGCTGGATGGAATCTATCGAAAAATCTTGGAAGTATTTTTACTGTAAAGCATTTAAGCAGCAGTTTGAAATAGAGGAGTATTTATGTATATTAACTAATATGAAACATAGAAAAGCTATGAGTTGTTTCGGGCCGTCGCCTCATTTAAATATAGAGACGGGCAGGTATGGTGGAAGAATCGAGAGAAAAGAGAGGACTTGTAATATGTGCATGAAGGGAGATAGTGAAGACGAGTATCATTTTCTGTTTATATGCCCATTATGTAATGATTTGAGAAAAACTCATATTAAGCCTTACTTTTGGAGAAAATCAAAGTGTATTTAAGTTTGTAGAATTAATGATGGTTAAAACAAAAGGAAGTATATGCAAATTGGCAAAGTTTATATATACAGCTAATTGTTTACGTCATAAACTGATCAACATCTTCGCTTCATAATACATGCATGTGTATGTTGATGTTGGATTACTGTTATATATGTGACTCCCACTCGACGTTGCTTTGTACACGAGAAACACAGTGCTTAAGTGAATAAACAAATATACTAGTAATATATATGCTAAAAGGAACGATATCGACATAGTCGGAGATTGAACATAAGAATTCCTCACACAAATTCAAGTTATTGCTTTAACAATTGAGTCATGCCGATAATATCGGCACATGCATTAAAACGCTTTACAGCGGTACATTCATCCACTCTCTTCCATATTTCTTGAGAATGGACGGTCTTTTGACTATTTATGTCTGGTGCAACATGATAAACACGGATCAGTTTATTCTACTATTCCAAGAAAGGACTTAAATGGAAAAAAATCATGCTAGTTTTGACAATTTCTAGTAAAAAATAGTCCACTTATCTTTTATTCATTTTTTTCTAGTCTATAGGGATGATATGAAAGTGGATGAACGAACCGCTGTGAAGCCCTTCACAAAAGCACAGAATATATGATTTTCTGTCTCGATAGAATTAACTAAAATACGGTCGAGTACATTATGTATTTTCAAAGTATACCGGACCTTTACTTGTGTTTAATTTCACCTTTTCTGTTTTCAATTGAAGTTTACCTTTATCTATTGTAGTTTCCGTAGAATACAACCTACCGTCCAGGAAGGGCAAAGTATGCAGCAAGGCACTTGTTTAAGAATTTTGCCAAACCCCTCACGGGCGATTCCTATTCAAAGCGTAGGATGAAGATGCTGATAGCAATGGTAATTGAGTGGAGCAGGGGAGGAAAGGGGGGGGGGGGCTAGGGGGCATTGTTCAACCTTATATAATGTTGATTAACCATAGCATTCTCAATGGAAAGCGTATTTTTCACAGAAATACTCTCTTTTTATATAATCTACAGCCTGTTTTCCCCTAACTTGCCCGGTTGATATTTGCTTGATTGAATTAGATAGCTAGATAACACTTGGTGAACTCATTATTACAACGCGTTTTGTCACAACTCAGATTTTTGAATCACAGCCTGGCTATTTCGACTACTACCAGACCAACTTGATACTTCATCTTATGAAGTATTCTCTGCGACGCAAGGGGGTGGCTTTCACGAGAATGAAGGCATATTATCCAAATGAACATCGATACCAGCCTTGTGTACGTGGATGACTCGAGCGCTCCAGACAGAAAGGGCGATGGCAAACACTTGGGATGATTTCCTCCCAACAGCTCCCCCTCCCCCCGCGACGCTGCTTCAACAGCTTCGATTTTACACTTTACATGATTATTTCGATGACCAATTTAGTCAAAAGGACATTCAAATCTATTATCCCATACGGAGATACCACATCTTATTCAGATAATTCAAAGGATTATTATCTCATATGCAGATCAATTTGCCTTCAAGATTTCCCATACACGTCGACGATTCGGGTATTAATAATGTTACATCGACATTTACCATGTCAACGCGTTTTGTCAAAAGTTTACATTATGATATACATTCAGATGCAATGCGTTTTGTAACGATAAAGCAAAGCAGGTCGACTCTGCAGACAGTGATAACCAGTTCTGTTGCAATTGTTACAAACGCCTTGATTCTGCTTGCACATCTTCGCTAGCCAAGTTGACTATACAGAAGGCTCTGCCGGTCAACAAATCACCATTGATTTTTTGGGTCCCAGAATATAATCAACACTTGATTTCCGGTGAACATAGAGAGGCCTTTATACCGGACTCGGATGTAGAGAGATTAAAGAGTCGGACGTGTTTACACTTCGCTCCGAGAAATTTGAAATTCTGCGGATTTCAGCTGATCTTAGTTCTGATTTTTGTGTAATATATTTTGTGAATACTTTTGACAAGTACCTGTGGTGAAATTTTGGAATTATTTCTCAGTCATTTTGCTGTTCAGGGCGTTTTTTTGTCTTTGTCGGTTCGGCCCGGTTTGGGAGGGCAGAGGTCTGCCATTACTACCTTCTCGGTCTTTGTGACTGAGAGGGTCGGCGGATTGTTTTGTCTCTCTTTTCCCTGTTTGTTCGCCGTCTGTAAATATTTCGTATTCTGCTGGTGTATATATTTTCTTGTTGGTTTGGTTTAGTTTGTAGTTGGTTCGTTTTTCGTTCGGTTTGGCTTAGGTCGATTTGCACATAATATTTGTGTTTATCGAGGTGGGCTATATACATGTACATAGTGAAGGTATATGGCTGTGCGTTGTAGGCCCTACCCTTAGAATACAGGTTTGCGCTAGTCTCTATTCTTTTGTTCCTCGGTGTAAGAGACACTTTTTATCGAGTAGCTACGCTGGAAAATCTTTTTGACCGAGTAAAAGAAGATTGTATTTTAGATTATTCGAGAGAGATTGGTTTGTTGTACAAATTTTAATGTTTGTACCAGTTTTTACGCAATAGTTTACTGAGTTGTTGAATTGAATCCTTCGAATTTTGTTTGATCGTCGCTGTATAGCTGAAATATTGCTGTTTGCGACGTTAAACCTTAATTCTCTCTCTCTCTCTCTCCCTCTCTCTCTCTCGACGCTTCACCCTAAAACCACCCCTAGCCTCCGAAAACTATTGCTTTGAGGGTCGGTCGTCCACATCCCATCTTCCTCTCAATCTGGCAGTTCTGGCAGCATAGCTTTGAGGCATGAGAATGCTGCTGGCCCGATTCTGTTGGCTTTTCCACGACATCCTCTCAAGAACAATTTCCAATTGTCTCTTCTGTAACATCCTGGCTTAATAAATCATCGGATTAACTCACGATGCCATATCCAATTACAGTAACCATTTACTAAACATATCGATTATCATTATTACCAAACTATTTTTAGGACATTTTCATTAATCAGTGATATTTCTTGCATCAATTATATTAAAACATTTCCTCAGTCATTATGTAAAACACTGAAAACAATATTTCAAACTGGAGTATTTCGTGCTATGAATTATGACATACAGTAACTCCTCCTGTGTGACGGTACAAAACACTTTCATGAAGGCTGTCTCAGTACCTGTAGTGCCCTGTACGGGAGATCTGAAATTACCAGAAATATGTTTTAAAACATTAGTTAAAGAGACACATCTGTAACTCACAATAATGCACTCAAATATCCTACCATGCAGCGAATCAGAATATGTATTACCAAATCAGGTGCTCACACGGGGCAAATAATTCCCCTGTACCAAAATAATTTCCTTACGGAATTCATGGGGTGAAGGATAGTCTACCACATCCATTGACAATCTATTCATCCATTCCGCCTGTTCAGGTGGTGACTGTATTCGCATTTCCACCGTAGCTTGATGCATGTGTAGAAACTGCAAAAAAATACCCAAAACCCCAGGCCTATTACATAACTTAAAAGAAACAGATTTGTAGCAGAGAAAATATAATTTTTTATGGATAAACATTCCGTGTAAACAAGTCAGTAATAAAATATCCCACTGTCTCTCTGAAATGTAAAGTTCAATGGTACATATATGGGTAATTCCTTGTGTCAATAAAGTCATTTTTACAGGCAGTTCACCAATAATGTTAACCTTCAGCATATCCCATATATGTTGGAAGTATTCCATCACATATTTCTTCAGGGAATTTTGCCCAAAGGGTTCTTTCAGTTTGGATATGGTCCATCGTGAAGTGCCCTTTGAAGAATTGGCCCATGAAATCCTGGATGATAGAAACATTTCGCGTTGGTCTCCTCGTAGCCTGTCAACACATCTCCTCGACTGCAGTTATGCTTGGGGAAATTCCCAGCTGATTAAGACATATGAACACTTTCTCTGGACACCCAAGTCGCCAAAACTTCACTCCAACACAAGTTTGTATGTAGTGAAATATGTTAGGCTTTGCAATGAACAGGTGTATATAAAGAATTAAGCCTTGTCGACTACACACCAACTTTGTCGCCTCGTCCATTAATTGTTTCCTATTAAAAATGATTAAAATAAGTGAAGTTTTCAGCTTTATGTAGTGTTTAATAAACACCGTTTAATTTTGCTATACTTTTGAATACCAATATCACTTTGACACATCACATCTCAGTATTGCTGTTAAGTTCTCAACTTTCTCTAACCCGTATCGTTAGTTTTGGTTACTTGCTGCTGCTTGTACACATGTATGATTATGAATTTTCGTATTTGTACTGAAACCATTTACCTTACGGAATTCCTGGAGTGAAGGAATCAGCCCTTGTAGCTGGAAGTCACTTATTTCCGTTTGAACGTGCACGCTGTTCACGAGTCAAGCGTTCTTTGCTCAGTCCGTCCCCGTTGCTTGATTTTGTCGTCAACACAGGGAACATATTTGTGTAATGATTTCATTATTTCCATATCACTGTTGGTGAAGGGATGAGTATCGACGAACCAAGACTCCCCTGTCCAAGGAAATGTCATAAATCATACATAATGAATTGAAGTTAAAATGTAATAGGCTACAGCAAAATGTGTACAAAGGTTATTCATTTATTTATCAGGAATCTAAATTAAGAAAATCAAATGCTTGTGTAGATACAGTCATAAAGTTGTGCAGAATATTTGGTCATTATTTCAGTATCCGGGAAGTTTCATAGGAGTAATCAATAAAAATCCAACATATATCACTACAGTAACAATTTAACATGTATTTATTACAAATCCATATATTTCAGAAACGGTGGTTCATATATAAATAGCATACAATTCATGTATTAAAATTTATTGACAGATAAATAAACTTTGATGTTGCCAATAGAGGACAGCAATATTGTGATATATGCAATAACATTGAAATTAGCAATAAATAGTGACCAGTAAGCTATCAATGACCCACGCCGAGGCACACACTGTGCGATTAAGAGAGAGAAAGAGAGAATTAGGGTTTAACGTCGCGTTCAGCAATATTTCAGCTATATAGCGACGATCAAACAAAATTCTAAGTATTCGAGTTAATAACTTAGTAATCCAACACATCAAAACATACACACATTGAAACTGATGCAACAAACCGATTTCTCTTAAATTACCTAAGACACAGTCCTCCCTCACCCGACCAAAAAGCTATTCTAAAGCAGTCGCTCGATAAAAAGAATCTTTTAGAATGTATGATTAAGACCTCTCCCTCCTTCTTGACAATTATAGGGCGTACTACATAGAGGAAAGTATATAATCCACAGCGGTTGTCTGTGTGTTGGTCAGTAACAGTCAATTAAGACTGGAATTGGTTTACAGTGTGCTTAATATCATTGAAAACAGGAGAGAGAGAATTAAGGTTTAACGTACGTCAAAACAGCGGCCACAGATAGCTCAACAGCCGTATAAACTCGTCTACTACCCATTATTGAAAACACTGTGCATACTGAAGAGTTAGAGAAAACGAATAACTGAATAATTATGTCAGTAACACCGCAAGCTTGGACCAAGGGGGAGGAGAATGTTATATTTCACCAGCCCCATACTACAAAATAGGTGGATGCGAATACCTACAACGTACAGTAAATAGTCTAATAAGCCAATCGCCTCCAATTTGTGAACAAAATTCAATCAAGTCTTTCTAATAAATTTTCAGCCACATAAGTGTAGCCCATGTGGCCCACACGCGTTTGACCAAGCGTATTTTTCGTGAGTGTCAATTGCATGTCAGTTATCTCCATATGTGAATCAAATGTACACGCTCACTCAGAAATGCAGTGTTATACGTAACAGTAGAGAGAGAGAAAGAGAATTAAGGTTTAACGTCACGTTCAGCAATATTTCAGCTATATAGCGACGATCAAACAAAATTCTAAGTACTCAAGCCAATAACTTAGTAATCCAACACATTAAAACATTCACACATTAAAACTTATGCAACAAACCGATTTCTCTCAAATAACCCAAGACAGTCCTCCCTCACTAAAGGGACTAAAAAGATCTTCCAAAGTAGTCGCTCGATAAAAAGAATCTCTTACAATCTTAAAATCTATACAGTCGATAAGATAGTCTTCTTTCACCCAACTGAAAAGATCTTCCAAAGTAGCTGCTCGATAAAATGAATCTCCTACAATCTTAAAATCCATAGTCGATAAGAATATGTTTCACTGTGAGATCTTCGTGGCATGAAATAACCTTTGGACTGGCTATTTGTTTCAGTAAATGTTCATGAGTTAATCGTGTAGGGCCGATTCTACATCGCCTGATCATGGCTTGATCGAAACGTTTCTGGTTGTTCAAATGAGTATAGCCTACAGTTTTTTTTAACTCATGAAGTTTGTTATTATTCACAGCATCCCATAAAGATTGAAACATCTTTCTCACATAAGTACAGACAGAGGGTCTGAAATCGCTATATGGGATTTCAACAGCTCTTTGCCTTTATTCAATTGTCATCTTTATGAGCAGTTTCAATACTAGTATCAGATTAATTTGCTCAAAACGCCTCATTTAGATTCCTTATTCGAGGATTTCACAGTGTCCAGAGGAAGAACACCTCAAGCATTAGAATCAACACTGTATTACTTGAGAGGCCCGGATGTGGTTGTGTATTACTTGAGAGGCCCGGATGTGGTTGCAACTTAATTTTCTGTTAGTTAAACACAAAGAATTATATTCGTCTGCTGAGTTGTCATTGCATCTCAACTTGCTGTTGATGAACACGAATGTACAGAACACCATTAAATTGTTCTCACAATAAATATGACATACTTCTCTTCTCTAATCCACCATGGTCCTACTTGGGTTGAATTCCAGACACAGAGATTATAGGATGCCAGTAATTATCGCTAAAGACATAATAATAAAATCTGTTTCAAGTTGAAATGGCTGCTGGATAAATCACACAGTATGATAAATATTATATGAGAAAGTAAATCACTCAATAATGGGGGAAGTATTATAATCAGATTGCAATGTATCAGAGAATGAAATTGGATCTCCCGATTCGGCTCTCTCTAACACGGAGCTTCTCCCGCTTGTCACTGATGTAATCTCTGTTCACCTCATCGTGGTAAATGTTGAACTCTTTTTAGAAATTAAAACACTTGATCTGTCCGTCCTGCCCATCTAACAACTTACACTGATGCATGAATAATTATTATCCTTTGTGAAATTAATGATCTTATATCAGCAGTCATCAAGATATGTATTTATCGATTACTCCAGTGCCAGATACAAAATGGCAATGTGAAAAGGTTTCTTAATTCTTCTGGATATCCGACATTTCCCAGGGACATCCTTGAGGATAGGACTATCGTCTTCGGGATAGGGATATTATTCTTGTCTTGATTATCAATCCTGGGATAAGGGTGTCTTTCATGAGAGTGGTGCAGGGTCAACGAACAAATCCTTGAGGACAGGCAGTTTCTCTACTATGACACGGGAAAAATTCATAACGGTTTATGTTCAGCTTAACATTTATATATTTTGTTGGTAGACTCAATTATTACGGTTCTCACAAGAATGGTGTGGTGCATCCAGTCCAAATGACAGGTGGAATCCACCCAGAACATTTTGATTATCTCGCCCACATTTTTCATGTAAGTGCATGGAGAGAGAGAGGAGAGAGAGAGAATTCAGCTATATAGCGACGATCAACCAAAATTCTAAGTACTCATGCCAATAACTTAGTAATCCAACACATTAAAACATACACACACTAATATACACTCTCAAATAACCCAAGACGCAGTCCTCCCTCACCCGACTAAAAAGATCTTCCAAAGCAGTCGCTCGATAAAAAGCATATCTTACAACCTTAAAATCTATGCAGTCGATAAGAATATGTTTCACTGTGAGATCTTCGTGGCATGGAATACACCTTGGGACTGACTCTTTTTTTAGTAAATGTTCGTGAGTTAATCGTGTATGGCCGATTCTTCATCACCTGATCATGGTTTGATCGAAATGTTTCTGGCTGTTCAGATGAGTATAGCCTACAGTTTTTTTTAACTCATGAAGTTTGTCATTATTCATAGCATCCCATAATGATTGAAACAGCCGTCTCACAGAAGTATAAGTAGAGGGTCTGAAATCGTTATATGGGATTCCAACAGTATCAACCTCATCATCTAGGGCTGCCTTAGCCATTCTATCAGCCACAGTATTACCTTTGATGCTAACGTGACTACACAACCAACAAAACACATCAATCTGTCATATAACTGTAGAATATTCAAGAAGGTGGGATGAGTTGGATTTCCACTTTTAATCCATTGAAGGCGTGACAGTTAATCTGAGAATATGACATATTTCTCCCTTTTAGTGGACCCAATACCTTCTAAAGCCGACAATATAGCTTTTGCTGCTGCAGTGAATATCGAACTTTTACCTGATAGCCGACAGGTTTTAGTTGTGGAACTAAAGATATTAGCACATGCTACTCTCTCACCATCTTTAGAACCATCTGTATCAATAGCCTGATGTGATCTGTATAGCTGACTGTAATGTAAAAAAATTAACAAACTAGTTCACTCCATTTAACAGGAAGATGTCTTCAACCGTCCTCCTCACAGCATGCTGCAGAATTTTCTGAACATCCATTTCTCGCATTTCAGAACCCGAAATAATTCGGTGACCCCAAATTTTTGCCCGATGATCGAGAAGATATATATTTATCATATCTTTCGAAATCCCATGTGGTCAGCCATCAACCCACAAACGTCAGTACACAATACATGCTTTGTTGCATGGTGTCCATATTTTGAAACAAGAAGATTGTTTGTCAATCCGTTTGCGCTATCGTCTGAGTGGATTGACAAGTTACATGTACACAATACGTTTTGTAGAACGATTCCATTCAAATCATGATTTCGTATCTGAATTTAGTACCCTAAATATCTGAATACTGTAAAATGAAATGACAGGTTTTTGTGGTGTTAGGGATCCACTCGGGTAATTGAGTATGCCTGTAGTCTATTTTCTTTTAGTTTTCAAACAAAGATATTTCTGTATCTGGACTGTTTGGCTTTTGTGATAGGTCTGACAGCTTCAATAGAACATCCGCATGGTACATTTAATAGTGCTGAACGCGACGTTAAACCCTAACTCACTCCCCCTTTACAAGGAAAGCTGTCAGTCCCGCGTTGAATTAGACAAGGCCAAATGCACCTCCCTCCTCGAGATCCGTATGATACATTTATGAGGGAAGCTGTCAGTTATCCGTCGAATTGGACCAGGTCAAATGCACCCCCCCTCCCCCTTCACGACCTGTTGGTTAAAGTCAAACTAAACTATTGCTGTTGTAATAATTTGATAACTGTCTTGACAATTTATAATATATCATATATTGCGCTCTTCTGGGTTTTTTTTATAGAGAGAGAGAATTAAGGTTTAACGTCGCGTTCAGCAATATTTCAGCTATATAGCAACGATCAAACAAAATTCTAAGTATTGAAGTTAATAACTTTGTAATCCAACACATTAAAACATACACACATTAAAACTTATGCAACACGGCGATTTCTTTCAAATAACCCAAGATACAGTCTTCTTTCACCTGATAAAAAGATCTTCTAAAGTAGTTGCTCGATAAAAAGAATCCTTTATAATATTAAAATCTATACAGTCGATAAGAATATGTTTCACTCTGGGATCTTCGTGGCATGGAATACACCTTATTTGTGCAATATAAACTCAAGCGGGAATATTTTGTAGTATCGCAGTGGCATGGTTGAATGCAGTGTGCTCTTAGAATGCCTGCGTAATTGGCGGCTAGAAATTAAATTCAGCTCCTAATATGCATTGGTCCCCAGCTTTACTGACATGTTGATTAACCAGATAACATGTCTGAAGTGTTTGTGTTCCAGGAATATTCCTGTTGGAATCCGGCACTGGATGTACTTGGGCCTGGTTAAACATCCTGTGCGACTTGTTAAACATCCTGTGTCACTCTGACGATGCTGACTGAGAAACAACAATGACTGATTTTCCATTTGGATGCCATATAACAGTCCAGTTTTGAAGTTTCACTGAAAGTTGACTTGACCAAGAATTTGGGCAGCAGACAAGGGAAGGATTTCAAACAGTTTGTGAGTATGAAAATAACTGCTTATATACATACTGGTTCTCTGAAGAAGTAGAGAGAGAGGGAGAGAGAGAGAGAGAGATAATTAACGTCGCGTTCAACAATATTTCCGCTATATAGCGATTATGAAACAAAATTCTAGGTATTCAAGTTCATAACTTATCCAACACATTAAAACATACACACATTAAAACTTATTCAACAAACCGATTTCTCTCAAATAATGTAAGATACAGTCTTCTTTCGCCCGACTAAAAAGATCTTCTAAAGTAGCTGATCGATAAATCGAATCTCGTACAATCTTAAAATCTATACAGTCGATAAGATTATGTTTCACCGTGACATCTTCGTATTATGTACTTGGGTGGAGAGAAGTGGGAAGTTGAAACGTTGCCGCATTCTGAGATCCACAGATTTTATAAGAAGTCAACTTTCAGAAAATTGATTTTGAAACAGTAAGAGGAAATCGTTCGGTCACCATTCAATCACTCGAATCGAGCTGTAATTGATCTGCAATTCCACAAATGGCTAAAATATATACATATAAATATACCGATATCTTTGGAAGTGGGTAACAATTTCTAGGAAGACACTTATCAGCAGTGCCCATTGAAGTCTGAAATAGCAGTGCTTTGTCAAAGTAAGATAACCCTTCACAGAGTTCACACAGTTCACACAAGATTCTTGTCACTGAAGTACCGTTTTACCCATCGTCACATTTATTAGACTAAAAAAGTTTCTTGAAAAAGCTATTGATAAAATTAATTTTGTAGGAAATAGAGACACTTCAGGACATGGCAACTGTTCACCTTGATGTGAATTATTTTTTAAAATGGTTGCCAACTTTTCCATTGTTTGGGTCAGTTTTGGACACATGGAGACTGTCGAAATCCTTCGCGTGAGAATGAAAATTTGGTGGAAAACACTTCATGGTAAATTTCAACTAAGGGAGACAACTAGCATAATCAATTTTAGTTTTTTGTTACTGTTTTTAGCAGAAGCTTTCAGTTTGTTACTGCAGGTGCGGCGTATCACGTTGGGCACACCAGTTCTCGTCATCTCACCGAATTTAAGCAACGTTGAGCCCTGTCAATACTTGGATGGGAGACTGGGTGCTGTACTGGTTGGGTTGATCAGTGCCCAGGATAATAGGAACTGTGGGCACTCTCGTTTCCTGGCACATACGTAGGCACCGTCGTGATATGAGCGAAACATAGTTGAAAACGACGTTAAATCCTACTTACTGACTCACTCAGTTCTTCGATTGGTGCTGGGTGAAACCTAAGTTCCCTGTCATAGAGAGGTTTCGAAGAACCTACATGTATGGATCAAAGTATTTCTGGGTATACTGGTACTGATTATTTGCCAGGTAGATGGCAAAAGCTAACCATGGGCAATTTACATCTTCGTGGTTGTGGAATTGACCCGTCCTGTGATTCTTAACTGTCAATTTCATGAGTGAAATAAATTCACCCTTGACTCATGAAATGCTTTCTGAACCTTAATTGTTAGACTAAATATTTTCCCTGATGAAGACAAGTGAGAAAAAGTTCTATTTTTGTAGACAAAAATTGCTTCATTCATCCTGGGATCTGCTGGACTGCAACTGAAATTTGTAAACATGATTTGTAAACTGGCTTTGGTAAGTGCAATCTATATACTTAAGCTATTAATATTTACATAGGTGTATCTTGAAATGAGGCTTATTAATGAAAACACCACATTTAATTGCGATTTGTTTTGTTTCATGGCTGGCAGGATATTCAGTATTAGAGTTGAAAAAAATTCTCAATGACGTATCCACGATCTCGTCGGATTATGATTCCCTATCTTGATATTCAATGTTCCCCTCGACTTCCTTTGAAGCTCATCAAACCGCTCCACAGAATTCCCACAGACGCAAGAGAAATCGAGCGAGGTATATAAGTTTACCTCCGGCCTGTACAGGACCACACCTTCAGTTCATGAGCAAAGTAAAGACACACATGTCGACTCACTTAGTAAGTTATAAGAATTTCAGTATAGTACTGTTGTTGCTACGTCTCTGGTGATCATAATACATGTATAATGTTGGGTTGTTCCTCCAAATCTTAAAGAATCACATTACTTATACACATGGGAGTGAGTGAGTGAATAGAATTTAACGTCGCTTTCAACAATATTTCAGCTATATCGCGATGAACCAACTAAGCACCACCCGGCCAAGTTGCGTTCCTGCTACTTCAAAGAAGAAATCTTTGAAGCAGCATGGAACCAGACACCCTCCATCCATTTGTTTGAGTACTTAGAATTTTGTTTGATCGTCGCTATATAGATGAAATATTGCTGAACGCGACATATAACCTTAATGCTCTCTCTCTCCGGACGGCCCTGAGGTCTAGATCGCCAGAGACGCATTCTGAGCGATTTCTGGCGAGTAAAATAACTCTGCAATGAAGTGTATTTTTACTTCTTTCCTAAACCTTTCACCATGAAAAATGTTGGTTTCCTGCGATGCTGAATTAGAAAAATATATGTATAATAAATTAGTCTGACACATTGTTTAGACGAAACTGATATAAGTCGTACCATGGGCAATGGGGTGGTAATTCCTGTAGCGGAAAGATATTTGCAGAAGTAACGCCATCTACAATAATGGTTTAAAAGTATAGATGGCGCTAGCTATACTTTTGGTCGTTTTAAGCAACATTAGGTCCTTTAGTATGAGAGATTGTAGTAAACACATATTTACAGTTTAATGTTTTCACAAAGTTTTTATAACTGGGCATTTATCTGTTAGCAGTGAATTATTAGATGGGCAATTATAGGGACGCACAAAGGGGGAGAACTGTGAAAAAACACTATCCCGTCCGTCGTTATAGTTACTTGCATGGAAGTACGTAGAGATAAAATCTAGCGGCAAAATTATTGCGGGGGCTAAAGCTGGATTTCGCTGGACGCATACGCAGGTGAATAGGCAGATCTGGGGTGAACGTTTTGGGGTCGAGGTGGGCCAATATCGGTCCGATTCGGTCGTGTACGGTACCAAAGTGAATCGCTCGTGTGGGAGAGTCCGACTGGATGGATGTCTGGTGGAAGTAAGGCTATGGTGCGCAGGCAGGGAATTGTGGGAAAAGGGCAATGGAATGGACGTTTCGGGGTCCAGGTGGGCCAATATTGTTCTGAGTGAGTCGTGTGGGGTATCCATGTGAAGCACTCCTCAGGCCGATCAAGTCATGGATGGGTGCATGTAAAATTTTCCGCGAAAAACATCCGGAAACACGGAATTGACCCCTATCAATCCGGTCAAGATGGGCTAAAATCGGTTCCCAGCGGATCTTGGCCTGCCGAGAGGTGCAGGGTGGGATAGCGCGAGCATGTTTTCACAGAAAAAAAATAAAGCGGAAAACGGACTGGTCAGTCGTAGGAATGGGAATGTTGTTGCTGTTGTTGTTGAGATAATGTAGACTCTCAATTTTGTGGAAGTAAAAATCAAGGGAAGTAATCCAGTTGCCCCTTAGAGAAAGCAGAAACCCAGTATATTGCCCTATGACCTTTGTGGTGTTTTGCAGTAACGCCTAAACGCCCTATTCTTAACGCCTTATCCTAACGCCTTAACACCCTATCTTAACGCCTTATCCTATAACGCCTTAACATACCAGTTTTTAATCTTTTGCGCGAGATTGTACCATGCTATTATATAATACTAAAGCGTCGACAAGGTGTTACTCACCAGCCTTGCGCGCTCGCTCGTTCACTCACTCACCAGCGTTAGGGCGTCACTGCGTTAAGACGGGCGTTGGGCACGCCTTACTCTCGGAGCTTTTGGAGCTCGAAGCTCATGGAGATGACGTCATGTGACATCATCACTGCAAGTGACGTCACCGCATGCATGTGCGCTCTCTCAGTAAGTGCCGTCATCGCAAGCATGCGCACACACATGTGGTGCACCCTGTACCCTATAACCCGTAGGGCATAGGATACACCACAGTGCGGGTGCACCACAGGCGTGTGAGCATGCGTGCGATACCAATTGCAACTGATGAGATCGTGACCGGGTCAGTTGCATGTTTGTCCAGGCTCGCCAACATGGTGATGGATTCAATGGGGGTTACCGAAGAGGAAAACAAGTCAAAAGGTCAAGAAATTCCTTGATTCTACCATATATCCAGAGCGATCTATAGAAGTCTTCTAAAAAAGTCAAACATTTGGTGAGGATGACCGGATTTTCATTGTAGTAATATTATAACAGCACATTCGTTGGCTAATGAATTTCCCTATGTGGAAAATTCGCATGATGCCACAATGTGGAAGAAATTTAATCATTAGATATAGTAACTGAGATGAAATAAAATTATGTTCAATTTATGTAAAGCTAATTTTCGGTTCAGCATTGATTAACGTCATCAAAAGCGAATGTGATATATTCGCATGGGGTCTCTTACAACGATAACAAACTCCTTAGATCGAGTAATTGACTAATTGTGTATCCAGTAATATTCGTGGGAGACAACAGGAATTACTGACACCTTCACTTTTTGGCACACAATGCAGTAAGGCCAACGATTCCCTAATATACCTAAATGTCGCGTGAAATGAGAGAAATGTCACAGTGCATTCTAAACATATCAGTACTTGATATGCTAGTTTGTTACTCAGATTCTGATTACATCATTATGGAAGTATCGAGTTGATTTGGTTGATACAGAAAGCACCGGTAACTGGAGTACTGTAGACATAATGTCAACTCGTTATCCTGCTATTCAAATACTGATTTTTTTTCTGAATTTG